>JAKKPZ010000194.1:0-104367 GCA_022814885.1 Ditylenchus destructor
ACATTTCGTTTTGTTCAAGCTTCACTTAATAATAAAAATCATAAGTAACGGTATGCAAAAAAATGGAAAGCCACATGTTCAAAAAGTTATCGTTAAGTTTTTTGGCTTCCTAGCAAAAATCTGATATTACTCTTACAGAGTCAGCTTTTTGTTCTGAATAAGAATATCTAATTAGTTTTTGTGTTTTAGCTATAAAAAATTTTTTTGAGCGCTCTAAAAAGGTACACTCTTGAAAAATTCGAAATTTTACGGAAAAAATCTAGTAGGTTCACGTGAGAACCTCCCTTCTATTTAAAAGGTTCACATTGGAGAGGGTTCTCAGAGGTTCGCAAAGGTTCTCATTGCACAGCCCTAGTTAAGACCCGATTATTGTCCTTTAACTTACATTAGAGATTGTCGACTTAACCCTTCATTGCCCGACCGTGGGAGACCCTCCTATGCCCAAGCGATTTTGGCACTTTTAGGATTCCCCCCCATACGGCAAACTTTTAAAAAAACAGTCAACAAGCCTTGCCAGCGCAAGGGAAATGAGAGACAATCAATATTTATGTCTGGAGAGGGTATTGCTCTTTGATTTGCTCCCACAAGTAATACATTGCATCGGGCCCTCCGAATAGTCGTCGCCAAATAAAATCCGAGATATAACTGTTGAAAACCGAGCGATGTGTTCCATGTTCATTTTTGTGTCGTGCCTTAAACTTTTGCCAGGTGCTCTCGATTGTTTGAGTGTGCTGCTGCGTGACCGGATCGACAAAGTTTTCAGAATGGTTGACAGTGTAAAGCGATCATACAAATCATAGCCGTTGAAATTGCGAAGTTCCTCCATTTTGAACAAAAATTGAAAGAAAATAGCAGCCGGACGTTTTTGCTTTTAGAAATGACAAAACATTGAAAGCCTCGCTATTTTTGTATTGCGCAAGAGTGCTAAGATTGTCTGGGACAGATAGCAATCATTTCCCTTGCGCTGGCAAGGCTTGTTGACTGTTTTTTTAAAAGTTTGCCGTATGGGGGGGGGGAATCCTAAAAGTGCATTTTTCATTTTTGGGATTTTTTGGGGTATGCGCGCGCGCCGCCGTATGTGCGCGCGCGCGCATAATCCGGGCGCGCGAGATGCGCGCGCGCGTTCGGCAGGTCTCTGGCTAAAGTCTTGCGCACGCGGCGCGCGTCAGGCGCGCGCCTCGCGCGCGCGCAGGGCGCTCGAAGCGCGCGTGCCCCAAAAAACAGTGGGTGCACTTCGAGCGTCCCGCGCGCGCGCAAGGCGCGCGCCGGGCGCGCGCGCGAAGTGTGCGAGGCTAGGGGGTGCCTAGGGGGTACCCCAGGCGCGTTTTGCGCGCCGCGCGCGCGGCTGAGGCGCGCGCGGGGACCCTCCTATGCCAAAGCGATTTTTCGTTTTTGGGGTATGCCCGACGCGCGCCCCCGTATGAGCGCGCGCGCGCATAATCCGGGCGCGCAAGGTGCGCGCGCGCCTTGGGTATGTCTCTGGCAAGAGTCCTGCGCGCGCGGCGCGCGTCATGCGCGCGACGCGCGCCTGCGCGGGGCGCTCGAAGCGCGCGTGCCCCGAGTGAACTTTGCGCGCCCCGTACGCGCGCCAGGCGCGCGCGCAGCGCGCGCGCGCCTGGCGCGTGGCTAAGGAGTGCCTAGGGGGTGCCCAAGGCGCGTTATGCGCGCCGGGCGCGCGCGCTAGGCGCGCGCCCCGGGCGGTTTGCTGCGAGGCAGTCTGAGTGTACCAACTTTGCGCGCGCGCCGGACGCGCGCCGTGCGCGCCCGCGGGGCGCCCGAGGCGCGTGGGCCTCGGGCGCCACTCTGGCTTGCGCCTCGCACGTTCGCGCGAGGCGCGCGCCTCATGTGCGCGCCGGGCGCGCGCAAAATACGATGCGTATCTTATATGATACACTGGGCACTAATGGGGGTCACCAAAAGCGTATCTTTTAAGATACACTGGGAAATGAAGGGTTAAGGAATTAGAATTTTTATAAAATTTTTTAGAAAATTTTATAAAAATACACATTTTTATAAAAGTACACTCTTGAAAAATTCGAAATTTTACGGAAAAAATCTAGTAGGTTCACGTGAGAACCTCCCTTCTATTTAAAAGGTTCACATTGGAGAGGGTTCTCAGAGGTTCGCAAAGGTTCTCATTGCACAGCCCTAGTTAAGACCCGATTATTGTCCTTTAACTTACATTAGAGATTGTCGACTTAAGGAATTAGAATTTTTATAAAATTTTTTAGAAAATTTATATTATAGATTTGTGAATTTTAGGAATTTGAAGAGGAAATTTTGCCGAGTTTTGATTTTGTGATGAATTTGATACAAAAATGGCACGCTGACGGTGCTCTCGGCGAAAATCAAGAGTTCTCGGTGACCAATTCCTCAACAAAAATGAGCCTTTCGTTCTTCAATTGTAAGTCGCCAAGTTTTTTTACGAATACGGTTTCTCGCTTGTGGCACCGCCGAATTGTGAGTAAAAGCGAAGACACCGCTATGTTTTCAGTGCTGGAAATGCTAGACAACGAAGACATTATTTAGTCACGAATTATGTTTTGTATATTTATACTTCATTTGTAAAATAAATTATTAAATGCTTTGTATTCAAGAAATATTTCACAAATAAATAATCTGCGTTCACATTTTTATCATATTATTGCCACAAATCGCGCCAAGTCTTTTTGTAAACTTAAGGGGGTTAGTTTTGCCCCAAGACGCTCCACTCGTAAAAATTATTACTTTTTCGAGGGACCAATTTTTCTATAGAAAGCAAGATTTAGGCCGTTTTCGTCCCAGATCTCTTCACCACTATAGTAAAGACCCCCATAATCCCTAAAAATCAACTCAGAATTGGGGTGGTCCCACCGCGAAAAAGGAGAAACGGGTTTTTTGTGTAAAATTGGCCATAACTCACTTAAATTTTTCAGAGTATATCGAAAATATAATTACATCGGTCAAATACCGTAAATCCTCTAATTAGTGCCCCCTCAATTAAGTCCCCACTAGTCAAGTTGAAAGGGCGCGGCAAAGCCGCGCCCGTCGAATTCTCTTGTGTTTGGTATTAGTTATCATATTTTTCCATTTTTCAAATTTTCGATTTTTCAGTTTTCCATTTTCAATTTTCAGAATTTTTCAGTATTCTTCAGGATTCTTCGGGATTTTTTCGGTTTTTTCCGTTAGAATCTCTGGTGGTTTGGTATTAGTTATCATATTTTTGTCAGTTGTCCACCCCAGGGTTGGCCAGTTGTTCTGTCTCGAATCATGGATTTGGTAACTTAAATCTCGAATCATGGGTTTGGTAACTTAAATCTCGAATCGGTCTCTGTCAACTTCAATCACAAATCATGGATTTGGTAACTTAAATCTCGAATCATGGGTTTGGTAACTTAAATCTCGAATCGGTCTCTGTCAACTTCAATCACAAATCATGGATTTGGTAACTTAAATCTCGAATCATGGGTTTGGTAACTTAAATCTCTAATCGGTCTCTGTCAACTTCAATCACAAATCATGGATTTGGTAACTTAAATCTCGAATCATGGGTTTGGTAACTTAAATCTCGAATCGGTCTCTGTCAACTTCAGTCACAAATCAGGGCTCTGTCAACTTCAGTCACAAATCATGGATTTGGTAACTTAAATCTCGAATCATGGGTTTGGTAACTTAAATCTCGAATCGGTCTCTGTCAACTTCAATCACAAATCATGGATTTGGTAACTTAAATCTCGAATCATGGGTTTGGTAACTTAAATCTCGAATCGGTCTCTGTCAACTTCAATCACAAATCATGGATTTGGTAACTTAAATCTCGAATCATGGGTTTGGTAACTTAAATCTCGAATCGGTCTCTGTCAACTTCAATCACAAATCATGGATTTGGTAACTTAAATCTCGAATCATGGGTTTGGTAACTTAAATCTCGAATCGGTCTCTGTCAACTTCAATCACAAATCATGGATTTGGTAACTTAAATCTCGAATCATGGGTTTGGTAACTTAAATCTCGAATCGGTCTCTGTCAACTTCAATCACAAATCATGGATTTGGTAACTTAAATCTCGAATCATGGGTTTGGTAACTTAAATCTCGAATCGGTCTCTGTCAACTTCAATCACAAATCATGGATTTGGTAACTTAAATCTCGAATCATGGGTTTGGTAACTTAAATCTCGAATCGGTCTCTGTCAACTTCAATCACAAATCATGGATTTGGTAACTTAAATCTCGAATCATGGGTTTGGTAACTTAAATCTCTAATCGGTCTCTGTCAACTTCAATCACAAATCATGGATTTGGTAACTTAAATCTCGAATCATGGGTTTGGTAACTTAAATCTCTAATCGGGCTCTGTCAACTTCAGTCACAAATCAGGGCTCTGTCAACTTCAGTCACAAATCATGGATTTGGTAACTTAAATCTCGAATCATGGGTTTGGTAACTTAAATCTCGAATCATGGGTATGGTAACTTAAATCTCGAATCGGTCTCTGTCAACTTCAATCACAAATCATGGGTTTGGTAACTTAAATCTCGAATCGGTCTCTGTCAACTTCAATCACAAATCATGGATTTGGTAACTTAAATCTCGAATCATGGGTTTGGTAACTTAAATCTCTAATCGGGCTCTGTCAACTTCAGTCACAAATCAGGGCTCTGTCAACTTCAGTCACAAATCATGGATTTGGTAACTTAAATCTCGAATCATGGGTTTGGTAACTTAAATCTCGAATCATGGGTTTGGTAACTTAAATCTCGAATCATGGGTTTGGTAACTTAAATCTCTAATCGGTCTCTGTCAACTTCAATCACAAATCATGGATTTGGTAACTTAAATCTCGAATCATGGGTTTGGTAACTTAAATCTCTAATCGGGCTCTGTCAACTTCAGTCACAAATCAGGGCTCTGTCAACTTCAGTCACAAATCATGGATTTGGTAACTTAAATCTCGAATCATGGGTTTGGTAACTTAAATCTCGAATCATGGGTATGGTAACTTAAATCTCGAATCGGTCTCTGTCAACTTCAATCACAAATCATGGGTTTGGTAACTTAAATCTCGAATCGGTCTCTGTCAACTTCAATCACAAATCATGGATTTGGTAACTTAAATCTCGAATCATGGGTTTGGTAACTTAAATCTCGAATCGGTCTCTGTCAACTTCAATCACAAATCATGGATTTGGTAACTTAAATCTCGAATCATGGGTTTGGTAACTTAAATCTCTAATCGGGGCTCTGTCAACTTCAGTCACAAATCAGGGCTCTGTCAACTTCAGTCACAAATCAGGGCTCTGTCAAAAAATTCCATTCTTTCAAAAAATGGATTTTTCTGGAAAAAGCCACTTTTTGGGTCAAAAATCGAAAAACCCCATTCCATTTCCGGATTCAGCGTATCGAAATACCCCATTCCTGCAATTTTCAGCTTTTTCGGCCTTCAAGAGTCAAATTTTCAAAAAATGGATTTTTCTGGAAAAAGCCACTTTTTGGGTCAAAAATCGAAAAACCGATTCCATTTCCGGATTCAGCGTATCGAAATACCCCATTCCTGCAATTTTCAGCTTTTTCGGCCTTCAAGAGTCAAATTTTCAAAAAATGGACTTTTCCAGAAAAAGCCACTTTTTGGGTCAAAAATCGAAAAACCGATTCCATTTCCGGATTCAGCGTATCGAAATACCCCATTCCTGCAATTTTCAGCTTTTTCGGCCTTCAAGAGTCAAATTTTCAAAAATGGATTTTTCTGGAAAAAGCCACTTTTTGGGTCAAAAATCGAAAAACCGATTCCATTTCCGGATTCAGCGTATCGAAATACCCCATTCCTGCAATTTTCAGCTTTTTCGGCCTTCAAGAGTCAAATTTTCAAAAAATGGACTTTTCCAGAAAAAGCCACTTTTTGGGTCAAAAATCGAAAAACCGATTCCATTTCCGGATTCAGCGTATCGAAATACCCCATTCCTGCAATTTTCAGCTTTTTCGGCCTTCAAGAGTCAAATTTTCAAAAAATGGATTTTCTGGAAAAAGCCACTTTTTGGGTCAAAAATCGAAAAACCGATTCCATTTCCGGATTCAGCGTATCGAAATACCCCATTCCTGCAATTTTCAGCTTTTTCGGCCTTCAATAGTCAAATTTTAAAAAAATGGATTTTTCTGGAAAAAGCCACTTTTTGGGTCAAAAATCGAAAAACCGATTCCATTTCCGGATTCAGCGTATCGAAATACCCCATTCCTGCAATTTTCAGCTTTTTCGGCCTTCAAGAGTCAAATTTTCAAAAATGGATTTTTCTGGAAAAAGCCACTTTTTGGGTCAAAAATCGAAAAACCGATTCCATTTCCGGATTCAGCGTATCGAAATACCCCATTCCTGCAATTTTCAGCTTTTTCGGCCTTCAAGAGTCAAATTTTCAAAAAATGGATTTTTCTGGAAAAAGCCACTTTTTGGGTCAAAAATCGAAAAACCGATTCCATTTCCGGATTCAGCGTATCGAAATACCCCATTCCTGCAATTTTCAGCTTTTTCGGCCTTCAAGAGTCAAATTTTCAAAAAATGGATTTTTCTGGAAAAAGCCACTTTTTGGGTCAAAAATCGAAAAACCGATTCCATTTCCGGATTCAGCGTATCGAAATACCCCATTCCTGCAATTTTCAGCTTTTTCGGCCTTCAAGAGTCAAATTTTCAAAAAATGGATTTTTCTGGAAAAAGCCACTTTTTGGGTCAAAAATCGAAAAACCGATTCCATTTCCGGATTCAGCGTATCGAAATACCCCATTCCTGCAATTTTCAGCTTTTTCGGCCTTCAAGAGTCAAATTTTCAAAAAATGGATTTTTCTGGAAAAAGCCACTTTTTGGGTCAAAAATCGAAAAACCGATTCCATTTCCGGATTCAGCGTATCGAAATACCCCATTCCTGCAATTTTCAGCTTTTTCGGCCTTCAAGAGTCAAATTTTCAAAAAATGGATTTTTCTGGAAAAAGCCACTTTTTGGGTCAAAAATCGAAAAACCGATTCCATTTCCGGATTCAGCGTATCGAAATACCCCATTCCTGCAATTTTCAGCTTTTTCGGCCTTCAAGAGTCAAATTTTCAAAAAATGGATTTTTCTGGAAAAAGCCACTTTTTGGGTCAAAAATCGAAAAACCGATTCCATTTCCGGATTCAGCGTATCGAAATACCCCATTCCTGCAATTTTCAGCTTTTTCGGCCTTCAAGAGTCAAATTTTCAAAAAATGGATTTTTCTGGAAAAAGCCACTTTTTGGGTCAAAAATCGAAAAACCGATTCCATTTCCGGATTCAGCGTATCGAAATACCCCATTCCTGCAATTTTCAGCTTTTTCGGCCTTCAAGAGTCAAATTTTCAAAAAATGGATTTTTCTGGAAAAAGCCACTTTTTGGGTCAAAAATCGAAAAACCGATTCCATTTCCGGATTCAGCGTATCGAAATACCCCATTCCTGCAATTTTCAGCTTTTTCGGCCTTCAAGAGTCAAATTTTCAAAAAATGGACTTTTCCAGAAAAAGCCACTTTTTGGGTCAAAAATCGAAAAACCGATTCCATTTCCGGATTCAGCGTATCGAAATACCCCATTCCTGCAATTTTCAGCTTTTTCGGCCTTCAAGAGTCAAATTTTCAAAAAATGGATTTTTCTGGAAAAAGCCACTTTTTGGGTCAAAAATCGAAAAACCGATTCCATTTCCGGATTCAGCGTATCGAAATACCCCATTCCTGCAATTTTCAGCTTTTTCGGCCTTCAAGAGTCAAATTTTCAAAAAATGGATTTTTCTGGAAAAAGCCACTTTTTGGGTCAAAAATCGAAAAACCGATTCCATTTCCGGATTCAGCGTATCGAAATACCCCATTCCTGCAATTTTCAGCTTTTTCGGCCTTCAAGAGTCAAATTTTCAAAAAATGGATTTTTCTGGAAAAAGCCACTTTTTGGGTCAAAAATCGAAAAACCGATTCCATTTCCGGATTCAGCGTATCGAAATACCCCATTCCTGCAATTTTCAGCTTTTTCGGCCTTCAAGAGTCAAATTTTCAAAAAATGGATTTTTCTGGAAAAAGCCACTTTTTGGGTCAAAAATCGAAAAACCGATTCCATTTCGGGATTCAGCGTATCGAAATACCCCATTCCTGCAATTTTCAGCTTTTTCGGCCTTCAAGAGTCAAATTTTCAAAAAATGGACTTTTCCAGAAAAAGCCACTTTTTGGGTCAAAAATCCCGAA
Organism: Ditylenchus destructor; assembly: GCA_022814885.1. Lineage (NCBI taxonomy): Eukaryota > Metazoa > Nematoda > Chromadorea > Rhabditida > Anguinidae > Ditylenchus > Ditylenchus destructor. The sequence goes on from JAKKPZ010000194.1 coordinate 8,207, forward strand.
TCTGACCTTTAAAACGTCTTAGGATCACTTTTTCTTGCATTCCGAGAGTTTTTGGTTTTGGACCCCCCCCCTGGAAATCGAAATAAGCGCCCCCATGAATTTTTTAAATTTTTTTTCCCGATAATTTTTCACCCTGAATCCGAATCCGTCTTCACTTTTTTCCACCGCTTGACAGATCTTCAGATATAAGCCTTCCAGAGTCCACCTGCACATTATATATAGGAAAATATCGCCTAAAATTGAAAAATTTGCGCTATTTTTTTATTCATGCAGAATAAAAATATTCGCATGATAGTTTCGGCGCGAATTTTAAAAATTTGAAAAAATGCACCCCTAAGAATGCACTTGGAAAAAATGCCAAAAAATTTTCTGAAAAAATTTTTTGCCAAAAAACCATAGGGGGGACCCTATGGTTTGAAAAATAATTTTCTGAAAATTTTTGTCAAAAAATCAATACGGTACCCCATATGGTTTTTTTGGCAAAAAAATCTTTAAAAAATTTTTTTTCTCCAGATATAAGCTGCACATTATATATAGGAAAATTCAAATAAAATTCTTTAATAATCAATCAGCAGTCATTAAACTGAAGTACAACTAAAGTACAATTATAGTGCAATAGTTCAAAGGTCAAAAGAATGCACTTAACATTCACTGAACGCGCAATAACGGTAATATTCAAATTTTTCAAAGTATATCAAAAACATAATTACATTCAATCAAATATAATAAACTTTTGTCAACTGGTCAAATGTCAAAGACTATCACAATCTAGCTATTGTCCTCGATGTGCTGTCGGTAGGTCTGCACAAAGTTGATGAAGCAGTCCGACGCATCCGGTCTCGTCTCGGTGACGTCAGAGTCCAAGTGCAAGTAGAACGGCCAGTTGGAAGAGTCGAATCCCCAGTGGCTCTGCTTCTTGCTGGAAAGGTCGACGTGACTGTGGCGACAGAAGCTCTCCGGAATGAACAGTTTCTTGCAGTTCGAGCATTCAATGCACGGCTGGGGAGACAGAGAATTGTACAGCTTTCCTGGAATTTGAATATGGATTATGAGAAAATAAAATTCAATTCTTTTCAGGATATTGAAAAAGTTAATCATATGCAAATGATGGAAAGAAGTTTAAAGAGTATTGATGGACTGATAACGGATACTACATAGAAACTCGGGCATATAAAAAAGGTTGATCTTACCTGAACAGCCACCGAAACAGTCATGAGCGATCTGTAAAACAAACAATCAGTCTTATATCCTTAAATACAACTTTTTGTCTGGTTTCTTATACTTTTTACACATTTTCAATAGCCTGGATCGAACCTAATGAAAACTTATGTTAAAAATAAACGAATGAATCATCAGATCAAAATCTGTGAACTCAAGCTAAGTCTTTATCCGAAAATACAAGATGATAATGGCCTATCTTCAACCAACAGGATTAAGAGGACACTGTTAGGTCATTGGCTTGACCAGCTCTTAGAATATTTCATCCCTAGGCTTAAGCGTTAACTTAAGCGTCCGAAAATAATTACTCAACCATGCCTAACCCTCGCTCATGCGGACCGTTCTTAAATTATCGGAAGTTGGTGACAATCTCTGATTTCGTACCACTTTAAAACAGCAGTAGAGATAACTGCTTTACTAAGTGAAGTTTTGCTAAGAAAAATAAGTCGAGTTTTGAATATAGCCTACATCTATTAGATCAGATCGGTATAGGTCATACAATTTCGACAAATATTGTGAGAAAAAATACAGGTCACTAATAGTCCAAAGCTCAAATTCTGCATCACTGTTATTTGCTTTTATGTAATGGCATGAGGATATCAGGGAAGATTTTGCTCTAACAATTATAACGGTTATCACAAGATCTCAATACAATACTCAATACAAAAACTCACATAAATGAACTCGATTCCCTCTTTGGCTTCGTCCGTCAGCGGAGGCGCAGTTCCATCGACCAAAAACACGGCCATCAGTCTTTCCGCGTTCGACTTGGTCTAAAAGGTACCGTTAATTTCTTGAATGGCTGTTACAAACAACCAAACCCAAACTTACAATGAGCTCACACTTCGGAGCCGAGCTTGGAATGACTCCGGCCAATTTCAGGACCTGGAGCTGTTCGCCGCTGGCGTGCATGTTTTGGATTTGCAACTTGATCATCTGCTGAAATGGAAAGTGGTAAAAATGACAAAAAAGTAAGTAAGAAAAAAGACCTCGTCAATGCTTCGCTGTGGAATGTCACCAAGAATGCAGGCTATCATCTGAGGAAACACGAGTCGACACTCACCGCCCACCACAAAGCAATGGATCAGCTGATTGAGGAGACGCGTGGACTTGAGCGAGGAGAATTTCGAGTCGGCCTGCAGCATGAACGGCGGAGCGGCATTGTCCTTCTTTACAGTGCGCCTAAAAGTGCAAACTTTTTATTTTATTTTGTACAAAATGCTGTCTACACAAATTGATTAATGATACACCAAGCCCATATCTAGTGGGGTTTGATGTATATCTGTGATGTATCAATGATATGTATCAATGTATATCAATGATGTATATCTGTTTGTCGGCCAGTTGGAAGAGTCGAATCCCCAGTGGCTCTGCTTCTTGCTCGAAAGGTCGACGTGACTGTGGCGACAGAAGCTCTCCGGAATCAATGCACGGCTGGGGAGACAGAGAATTGTACAGCTTTCCTGGAATTTGAATAGGGATTACGAGAAAATAAAATTCACAAGACGAAAAATATGTCCATGAAATTTAAAATCAGGCCAAGTCTTACGTCCTCAAATTCATAGCCGTAGTAGGGAGTGGCCTACCTTGACCTTTGCCTTACAGGCATTTAAATTACAGGTTAGATCATACGCTTAGACTGTTTATTTCTTGTAGGGAAAGTTTAGGTCACTAAAAATTCAAACAACAAATTTTGGATCGTTGATATTAGCTCTGATGTGATGTCATAGAGATACCAAGGAAGATTTCGCTTGGGTAGTCCGTTATGAACTGAAAGTATTCCAAGTTGGAGTGCTTTGGCCAAACCACTTCTGGAACATTCTAGAGGACGAGTAATGTCTCAATCGAAAGCCCAAAGACTCAACAACAGTTTGGGCCTAAAGTCTCAGCAATAATTTGAGCCATTATTCGTTCTCATAGAATTTTCCAGAAAAGATTGAAGACCAAAGCCATTTTGGAATACTTTCGGTTCGTATTGAACGACCCAATAATTATAATTTGCCTCTAACAATTATAACGGTTATCACAAGATCTCAATACAATACTCAATACAAAAACTCACATAAATGAACTCGATTCCCTCTTTGGCTTCGTCCGTCAGCGGAGGCGCAGTTCCATCGACCAAAAACACGGCCATCAGTCTTTCCGCGTTCGACTTGGTCTAAAAGTTTCAGTTACTTTTCTGCATGGATGTTACAAACAACCAAACCCAGACTTACAATGAGCTCACACTTCGGTGCCGAGCTTGGAATGACTCCGGCCAATTTCAGGACCTGGAGCTGTTCGCCGCTGGCGTGCATGTGTGTGTGTAGGCTCAAGCGTTAACTTAAACGTCCGAAAATAATAACTTAACTAGCTAGTGATATCATAGAGATACCAAAGAAGATTTCGCTTGGCTTGTGGTTATTTGTTATCTTTGACATAATGTCATACAGATACCAAGGAAGATTTCGGTTCAATATTGGTTCGTCCATTATGAACTGAAAGTATTCCAAGTTGGCGTGCTTTGGCCAAACCACGTCTGGAACATTCTAGAGGACGAGTAATGTCTCAATCGAAAGCCCAAAGACTCAACAACAGTTTGAGCCATTATTCGTTCTCCTAGAATGTTCCAGAAAAGATTGAAAGCAAATGCCATTTTGGAATACTTTCGGTATATTTTCTGAATGGCTGCTACAAGCAACCAAACCCAAACTTACAATGAGCTCACACTTCGGAGCCGAGCTTGGAATGACTCCGGCCAATTTCAGGACCTGGAGCTGTTCGCCGCTGGCGTGCATGTTTTGGATTTGCAACTTGATCATCTGCTGAAATGGAAAGTGGTAAAATGACAAAAAAGTAGGTAAGTAAAAAGACCTCGTCAATGCTTCGCTGTGGAATGTCACCAAGAATGCAGGCGATCATCTGAGGAAACACGAGTCGACACTCACCGCCCACCACAAAGCAATGGATCAGCTGATTGAGGAGACGCGTGGACTTGAGCTAGGAGAATTTCGAGTCGGCCTGCACCATGAACGGCGGAGCGGCATTGTCCTTCTTTACAGTGCGCCTAAAAGTGCAAACTTTTTATTTTATTTGTGACAGAATGGTCAAAAATGCAACTTTTCCAAGTTTCCTACCAAAAATTAAGCTAAAATCGTTGCAGTTGTCGGATTTGTGACTGAATCCGGAGAAATATCGCGTTTCCTTTCTGATTTTTATGATCCGATACAAAATTAAATTTATCGTTTATCCTTTTCACAACTTCTACATTCGTTTTCACAAGTTTGATTTTGTTTAAGTATCGTTTTATTATTAATTCAACCAAGATTTTTTTACGTTTTACTTGATTGCTTTGCAAAAAGCTGTGGACAAACTGATTTACAAAAAAGGAGCGCACACATCTCTCCGCCTCCATTTTGAGTAAATGAAAGACGAAAGAGAATGAATAAACTGTCGGCAAAACTTTAGTCTCCATGTACAGACATAGAAACATCTTAATTGCCGTGTCTTTGTCTGTCTGCCGCATGTCCAGCCCATCAAACTTTTGAACCAGCTTCTGCATTTAAGTCAGCCATCGCAATGGCTTGTTGGTATACGTACCCTGATTATAATGATTATAATCATTCTGTGGCTAACCTGCTGCCTAACCTTCGGAGTGTTCGCATTCTGTTGGGGGTGGTGGGTAGCAATGACCCGATCGGACAGAGTTGCTCCCATGGAGCTGCTCCCATGGAGCATTTAAGTCAGCCATCGCAATGGCTTGTTGGTGTAACAACCCTGATTATTATGATTATAATCATTCTGTGGTTCTTAGCCTGCCTAGCCCTAGAAGTGCTGGCACTTCTGAGGGTAAGAAGACAAGCCATCGCAATGGCTTGTTGGTTGATTACTAATTAACCCTGATTATTATGATTATAATCATTCTGTGGCTCTTAGCCTGCCTAACCCTCGGAGTGTTCGCATTCTGTTACAATGACCCGATCGGACAGAGTTGCTCCCATGGAGCTCCTGTAAGGTCGGCGAGGACGCGCAAATGATGACAACACAGAACTGTATCTTGAGTGTGTCTGATGCGGCAAATCTGATTCAAATCGATGAAGGACATGCGGTGACATTTTGTTTTTTAGGAAGATATTTATGGACAGAAATATGATTCGAGATAAAAATCTTGAAATTCCAAAAAAATGGGCATTTCCTAAATAAGACTTGGCTTAGGTAGCCAATCAAACAATGTATAAGGGTTGAAGATTTTACTAAAGCTACACTAAAATAAAAAATTCTTACGATGTCACAAAGTTGAACGGTATCTTCTCGGACTCCTCCATTGACAGTTCCATGCTGTAAGCGTCGGTTTGATACTCTTTCAACGACGCCAAAACCATATCTTGCTGAAATTTGCTATAACAATTTTGAATCAAAACAAAAAACCAACCTCGCCTTGAGCGACGTTCCAAAAAACGACCACTCCATCTCCGAACACGAAAAAGTCGGAAACGGCATGTGATTCGGCGTTTTGCGCAGCCATCCTGGAAGTCACAAACAACGCGTTGTCGACGACTAAAGAAATTAAAGATCATACGAGCTCAGTCAAGATTCAGTTTGAACCCTTTTTTGTGAATCTTTTGACTGAAGTAAGTAGTTACCAAGTTACAAATTTTTGTCGCCCAGAGCGATGTTTCTGGAAGGAACGAGAGAATACTGAATAAGCTGTCGGCAAAACTTTAGTTTTTTAGTTTACTAATGCTATAGATGACGGACATGCGATGACATTCTGTTTTTTAGCTAGATATTTATCGACAAGGATTAAGACTATTTTATATGGCGAATTTTAACTATTCTATACTATCTTTTTAGTTTACTAACAAAATTCTTCAGAGTACAATCATAAGATTATATTCTTGGGATGTCGTCTTTGGACTTAATCACTTCCTTAGGATTTTATAGTAAAAACCGCTTTTTTGTCAAAAGTTGACCAAAAATCCACAAATTTCACCCACCCTAAGAAAGTTACCGGTAGATGTCGACTGAGCACGACCCTTTGGACCTTATGACGCTTCATTGCCATTGCGCGCCGTCTTCCGCGATTTGGCCGCTTTCTTGGATCCTTTTCCGCTCGGCTTTGGTGGCATGCCCATATAAGGCTTGGTTGGAGAAATGCGACTCGAGAACATGACTTGGACGACACTGAAGAATGAAAATATAGTCGGAAAGGATCACGTATATCCACAAAATGCACTGGCCACGCCCAACATCCTTTGAGGAATCGAGTCGGTTTGGAAGGAACGAAGGGCCAAATTGGGCGGGAACATGCGCACCTGGCGAAGAGAAGAGCAAAGGTGAGCCTGGATGCCTCTTGCCTCAAATGTTGGATTGAGCAAGTTAGAGAAAGAGAGATAAAAGAGCACAGAAAAGGGTGAGCAGACATAAAAGGGAGAGAGGACGAAATGTAGGTCTGCACCTGGGGTTTTAGGCTGGATCTCGCAAGGAGGAAATCTCGCGCAGGAGTGCCATCAGTTTAACATGACATTCGTCTATCATTCATATATAAAGTATCATCTAGTTGTAATTTGTTCCGGATCCAATTTTGGATTCGGTAAGATTTGTATCAATTTGTATTGATTCGCCAATCCATAACAATTTTGTTATAATTCGTTCGCTGTTGTATTAAATTTCATTTCAATTTTGATTAACAAATCGTAATATATTTCAACTTTCAGGATTTGCACCGCAACAATGGAACAGAACCGTCAAAAGTTTCGAATGTAAGTGTATTCAAATAATTTACTGCTTCTTGAGTTATAACATAAATTTTGTTGGTTGTGAAAAAAAAAACGAATAGGTTTCTATCAAATTTGAATTCGCAGACTCAATTGTAGTACACACATTAGGGGAAAACTACTATTGGTGCCCTCGGGAACCAAGTAGGTGCACAAAAAACCGCACGCCTTGCGCACCTCGATCCTGCGGCCGTCAGGCGTTCGGTTCAAATCCGAGGATCAAAAATCGCCATTTTTGCTGGGAATTTTGCAGTAAAACGGAAAAGTCGCGAACCTGCACTTTTGTACTTTGAATATGTCAAGGAAAAGGTGAGCCTGGATGCCTCTTGCCTCAAATGTTGGATTGAGCAAGATAGAGAAAGAGAGATAAAAAGACCACAGAAAAGGGTGAGCAGACATAGAGAGAAGAATATGTCAAGATAAAGGTAGATCAACTTTTTCCCATAGATTACGATACGATTTTCAGATTTTTTCAAGATTGCCATTTTTCATTAAAAATGCACTCTTGAAAAACTCCCCATTTTTCACTAACATTTTGTCTGCAATTGAAAGTAAACTCAATTTATAGCTCACTTCCACACGAAACGATCGTCGAAATCCTTCGCCATTTTACTCGGAAGGAATTGCGCCGAAAATTTTATTTGGTGGACCGTCAATTTCATGGCTTGTCTCTTTCTGGACAGGTGCCGGCTATTCAAATTGTCAAGCGGACTGACTTGCATTGGAAGGCTAATCAACGAGAACAAGGTATTTTAAAATAAAAAAAAAATTTCTTTATCTACAAACATTGTTCTTACGTCTATTTATATTTATTCATTTGTATCTGGACTTAAAGGGGACCTAGTCCATCCTCATTGCGCACACGCGCGTAGGTGTTTTTTTTTACCCACATCATGGCCCATGGCCACCTGTGTCTGTTGCGTGCCACCTTGGTGGCAACAGATACAAAGTTTTTTCAAAATGTTCTTTAATAGTTGGGAAACTGACTATTAAGAACAATACCATTTTAACTTCACAGAGTTTTCTTATAGTTAGGTAACTAGCTATATGAAAACATCGGTGGTTTTCTTTAAAATACTTCAACTAATTTAAAATACGTTAGTATTTTAGTTTACGTTTTCAACAGCCGTTTAGGCCCTAAGACTAAACGGTTAGATTTACTCTTACTGCGTTGGTTTCGGGTCCCATTCGTAGTTTGAGATTTGAATTTTCAAAAAACTAAAATTACTAACTTATTATTTTAGTTAACCTTTTTTCAACAAACAGTTAAAATTACTCTTACTGCGTTATGATGCTTCGTAGTTTGAGTTTTGAATTTTTCAAAAAACTAAAATTTCTCTACACGAAATCAAACTGATATTCATATCACTGTTTTTACATCTTAAAATTTCTCAAGTTGAAGTGTCTTTCTTTTATTATATGTTCATAAGTCCAATTGGGATCTCTCTGAAGATGCCTAAACCCATTTGGACATGTTTTAAACTTAGAATTTCATTGTCAGAGATTATAGGCGAAACAATGAATTCACCATTTCACTCATCAAAAAGTTCTCCCATTACAATTTTCCACAAAAAGTCTTCTTAATATTTTACACTAATTATATCCACCAAAAACATCTAAAAACCAATTTACTATTATTTTTTGTAATCAGAAATATAAGTTGGGTGGGCAGGTAAGGAAAACGACTTCCTATGACCTTTTAAATTGCTGTAGCTTCGGGCAGCAGCTGGTTTCGATTTCGAAAATTTGGCTTTTTCGAAATTTTAAAGGGAAAAGTTCAAAAATCAAAGATCAAAGTTCAAATCTGATTCCTGATTTGGATTCAGCGGGGCCAATTTACTATTGAGAGGTTCCATCATATTGACTCGAACCCCTTTGTCCTCCACAAAACAATAATTCAATATTCAAACGCTCATTTTGGCGCCTTGTAACTTTACGACAATCGGCGCCCGCTCCAACAAACCCGTCCATAAACGATTTGGTTTCAAAAAATTGAATTATTGGGCAAATAAAGTTCCTCTTAAACTTAACCCGGATCACCCCTGACGCGCGGGCGCTTAGCCGGCATTGCATCCCAGCTGGTCTAGTGAACCGACGGATCCGCATCCCCTAAATGGCGATTTACACTAAAACGTACCCCCCCCCCCCCACAAAAAAAGAGAGGCGCCTTTTGCGAGGCGTTAGAGAAACGACGGATCCTCTCTGCAGATCCGTCGGTCTCCATCTAACGCGTGGTTAGAGGCCGGGATGCAGTGCCGGATAAAGTTGATTTTCCGTGACGCGCAGCATCCGAACGTTTGCATTTTAAATATATAGTTTATTTTCAGTTCCGGGGCCTTTCATTCGCTTCGACCACGTAGATCTCACACATACTGTGTTCCAAGAAGAGTCTATGCTGAAGTTTCTGCCTCTAGCACATGAGTCATTCATTGGATGCAGATTATGTATCCGTATCTTTCCGACTGTGGGATTCTTCCCGACTATGGGGCCATGGAAAAAGATGTCGGAAGTAGAGAACCAAATGCTATATCTGATGGAAAATGTGTTCTGCAACCCTTCGTCCGTCACCTTCTGCAACGGTGAATTATGGATAAAAAGTTCGTCTCAAATTTTGAAGACAAACGCCGTTTCAAATTGCAACAATCTGGCATTTATCATGGATATACACACTTTTACCTTGGATCTACACACTATTTGTATCGAAAACACAATCCGTTTTTTACGAGATTGGCTTCAAAACAGCAACAATCGTCAGAATGAATCGAGTGCCAAGACGAAACGCTTCATATTACATTTTATTCCTAGACCAGCGGTGTTGCGACTAACACAGCGGCTAAAACAGGTAATTCAGCAAGTCGTATTAAATTATACGGTGCTAGATTTGAACAACAAATTGTTGACAACAGTCTCGCCTAAATGGTGGATTACTCGCCTGGAGACTCCTCTAGAGATTGGCAAAAATTTTGAGTGGGGTCTTATTAGAGTAAACATATTAATACTAGGTGCATGACATTAGCGCGTCGGACGATTGCGCGCCGGGCAGACACAATCCGTGTTTTACGAGATTGGCTTCAAAACAAATTAAGTGTCAGTCTCTTTCTTTAATTGAAATAATTAAACCCACTTAGCCGGCAGCTTAAGCCTAATTGCCTGTTTGGTGCTCTAAATTTGTTGATCATTTTAAGCCATTACTCAAAGCTTAAGCTTAAATCTGCGCTTAGTAATGAGCATACGTTTTTTTACTGCTAATGTCACGCTACCGTCAATACTTCATAAAATTCGATTAAAGTCCTTAAAACTTACATTATAGATTTGTAAACTTTAGGAATTTGAAGAGCAAACTTTGCCGAGTATTGATTTTGTGATCGCTTTCATACAACCATACTACAATGACGGTGCTCTGGACGAGGACCAAGTATTCTCGGTGACAAATTCCTCAACAAATATGCGCCTTTCCCTATTCAATTGCAAGTCAATGAATGGCTGTGTTAGTAAACGTTGTAAACGTTTTTCTCGCTTGTGGCATCGCCGAATTGTGAGTAAGGACGAAGACGCCGCTATGTTTTCAGATCTGGAAATGCTAGACGACGAAGACTATGGTTATTTATGAAGACTATGAAACGAATTTTTCTATGCAGTATAAATTAATAAATGTTTGTATTCGATATTATATTTGATACATTTGTAACATAAAAAACTGAAAGAATCTCTTGTGATGAAAAGTATAAGTCACTAAATTTCACCTCTAGGACCCCTTTATGTTAGAGTAAGCGGCTGTGATCATGTGAACCGCGACGATGTCCTCTGAATGACCTAATTTGGGGATTGAACTAGTTTGGGTAAATGTAAAGGCAAATCAGTGACATCCCAAAATCAGTGACAGAAATAAGGCAAATCAGTGACAATGCTCTACAATGTAGTAATAGAGATAAATGCCGGCGAAATGATTTCAGTATAAAACCCCAAAAATGGGGTGGGGTTATAATTATGCAACGCACTGTATAAGCTTATTATCAGATGAATCGTGGTCACCAAAAACGTATGGATATCCATACTCTGGGAAATGAAGGGTTAAGCGTGGCACCATTGTCTAAGGCTTATTTTAAGCCATTACTCAAAGCTTAGGCTTAAAATCTGAGCTTAGTTATGAGCATACGTTTTTTACTGCCGCGCAAATGTCCAGCGCGCTAATGTCACGATACCGTCAATACTTCATAAAATTGGATCATTGTCCATAAAATTTACAATGGGGCTTATATTAGAGAAAATACGGTATTTGTGAACTTTAGGAATTTGGAGAGCAAACTTTGCCGAGTATTGATTTTGTGATCACTTTCATGCAACCATATTCCTATATACCATATGTCTGGACGAAGACCAGGTATTCTCGGTGACAAATTCCTCAACAAATATGCGCCTTTCGTTATTCAATTGCAAGTCGGAGAATGGCTCCATTTCAACACGTTTTTCTCGCTTATGGCACCGCCGAATTGTGAACAAGAACGAAGACGCCGCTATGTTTTCTTTGCTGGGAATTTTTAATTTTCATCGAGACTATGATTAATCACGAATTTTTCTATGCAGTATAAATTAATAAATATTTGTATTCGATATTATATTTGATAGAAGAATATTAACGAATTTTATTGTCCAGTAAACCCTCGTCATACCCCCCCCCCCACCCTGAATATGGCCTCCCCCGAACATAGCCCCTCCCTCAATGGTTCCTCCTTGGTAAAAGTTGCTTGGCATGAACTTATAAGCAATTTTCCCTTTGGACTTTAGTGCGAGACTTTTCTACTTGGGAGATTTAGTCCCGAATTGTCCCGAGTTTGAATTAAAAAATTTGTTATCCTAAGCTTTAGATCTCGCGCAGACGCAAGCAGGGCCGTTTTTTCATATGGGGAAATCGGGGAATTCCCCGGGGGCCAGCTTTGAAAATCCTTATGAAAATTGAAAAAATGCACCCCTAAGAATGCATCCAGACACCAAATTCCCCGGGGTTCAAAAATGGCCAAACTACGGCACTGGACGCAAGCCTTAAACTTAAGTCTTGGCTTGATTCGCGTTTAGAGATTTGTCCAGTTGGGAAGAAGCCAAATGGCTTTGTTATCGAAGGCTTTGTTATCGAAATCTTTCTACTTTATTATACGAAAAAAGTATACTAACAGTAAAATACGGTAAAGTGAAATGTTGCAATGCATAACCAAGATGGAATCAAATGCTGGAACGTTCCAGCGTATAGTCGTTGTAATTCAAATCAATTCTTTCATACGCAATTGGAATTCGTTTCTTCAACTCCAATTTTTCGCCTGAGGTCTTGTTCGTTTCTCGGAATTTTATCAAATCATCTTGGTATAATGAAAACACAACTTTGTACGGGTTTGACACAACGCCAGACGAAAAGACCTAAAGAAAAATTGTCAACATAAGTTGTAACTAATTTCCAAGGTAATTTAAAGCTATGTACCAGAGCTGTATACTAAAATTACGGATTAGCCGGATACTAAAATATCATTGGTTCAATGGCTATCGCAAAGGCTCTCTCTCACAGTGGCTCTAGTGTTCAGTCAGACTAGTTGGGTCTAGGTTGCAGGGATATAATGGCTCTATCGAAAGCCCAGAGTCTCAGCATTAATTTAAGCCATTACACACACTTCTAGAATGTTCCAGAAGGGGACACCGACGATTAATCAAATGGACGATTCATCACCTGGTCGATTCATCACCTGGGACGATTCATCACATATTGTGAAAATAATTTTAATTAAAAAATGTGTAAGAATGGTAAAAATAGCATAAAAACACAAATTTTAATAAAAAATTGGCCATTTTTCACAATATGTGATGAATTGTCCCAGGTGATGAATCGTCCCAGGTGATGAATCGTCCCAGGTGATGAATCGTCCCAGGTGATGAATCGTCCCAGGTGATGAATCGTCCAGGTGATGAGTCGTCCCAGGTGATGAATCGTCCCAGGTGATGAGTCGTCCCGTACCCTCAAGAAGTGGTTTGGCGCAACCGCGCCAAAGCCGCCAATTCAAACGCTTACAATGGTTGAGTGTGGATAATAGTACATCCCCTGTATATCCGGATGCAGCCCTGGTACATAGCTTAATTCAAAGCTATGTGCTGATTTCAAATTACCTTGCAAAGATGATCGAGTACATTAGCGATACTTGCGCGCTGATTGTGAACCACGCAAACGACTGGTTTGACTCCCGGATGCTCCAGAAATTGCGCAATATGGGTTGGATCGATACGTTCATAGTAGATACGTTCATAGATCAGTCGAATCACTTGAACAGTATACAGAATTTTGTAGTCCTTGAACGAAAAATGTGCCTTGTACATCTTCAACTCTCGACATTGCAGAATGGTCGCCGAATTGAGAATCGGCAGGAAGTCTTCGGCAACAATTGGCGCACCATGCTCCTTGGCATTCCGAATTTTAATGTCGCCGTCTCGCCAAAGGAATGCTATGGCTTCCATTTCCGCGATATGCTCGGGACTGTACGTGGAATCGCCAACGACCATTAAGGTTAGCTTCTTAATGCGGACAGTCAGTCCCAAATATGGACGCATTTCGGCAAATGAGTAATATGTATAGTCCCTAGCATCATCGAATTTCCATGTCTGACCAGCTGAAAGATTATTCTAGAATACTATTTAAATTAATGAAACAAATCAATTTTTAGCCAAGCATGAGAAAGCACATGTTTTAAGTGAGAGGTCGCGCCGCGGAACTTCCTTGGCCTCGCAGGGATCCATCTGGGTAAAGCCGGCCTCAAAATAAGGGGATATTTGATGAAACAGGGTGATGAAATCGCCTTTTTAGGCCACTTTTCACTATATTGGTAATAAATCTGATGTTACTCATTATATGTCAACTTTTTCTCTAGTTTATAATGGCACAATCAGATTTTTGAATCCGCGATAAAAAGTACCCTTTTTATCGCATTTTCATCAGATGTTGATGAAAATCTGATGAAAACGGATAAAATGGGTACTTTTCAAAACACGGGTATTTTTCAATAAAACGGGCGCGAATTCAAAAATCTGATTGTGCCATTATAAACTAGAGAAAAAGTTGACATATAATGAGTATCATCAGACTTATGGCCAACATAGTGGAAAGTGACCCAAAAAAGGCCGTTAATCGGATGGCCGTTAACCGGGGGTCTAACCAATACAATTCCTTTAATAAATTCAGGACTGGAAGAAATCGCCGTAATTGGGGGGTCGCCGTTATTCGGGGGCCCGTTATTCGCGGGTTCGGCTGTAATTTCCTTACCCAAAAACTGCTGCGCGCTGTAATCTTCTCGATTCGGATGCCACTGCACGTGAGAATTGTGAACCAAAGCATACGATCCTCCGCGAATGCACAATTGACGAAAAACGCGGTATGGCTTTGATCGAAAATATCGATCGATGAAATTCTTCAGAGGCCGGCAAACGATCGAGAATCGCTCCAATTGATTCCGGTCCAAAAAGTAGAGCAAATCGAAAGTGAAAGGCGGCAGAGGTTTCGAGCAGGACATTTGTGGATTGGAGTAGTCTTGAATGGAATGAATTTAGCGGAATGCTTCAAATGCCTGAAAAATATGAGAAATGTTAGTCAAGACTTTATGGCGAGAGCGTAGGCGTAGCCCCGGGGTACGGAATTTTCCAAATTATTTTCCAAGGTATTTAACCGTTTGTGATGCTGATTTTTGCATCCGGGGTTTTCAGGTGCGGGGAATCCGATTCCGGGGTCAAAAAATTCCCAGAGTACTCCCAGGGGTAATTTTTTTCAACTTTCTGGGTTTGAGGTTGGGGTGTTCCTCGTCTGGATGGGTCAGTGACCCGGATAAAGTGAGTTCCATCCGCAGGAGACCAGGCCTTCTGGCTAAAGTACAAGGGACGCCCAATGAACGCTCCTGGATACGCTAGTCCGTAATAGCCCGCTAAAAATATTAAATAATGCTCACTAATCATTTTATGGCCAATAAACGAAAGTTTCAGCTCGCATCAGTAATCAAACTTTTTCTTAAAAAACAGAAACGCCCGAAAACGGAACTTTTGCTGGCTGAAAACTTTTAAACTCAAGACTCTTGACTGTTTAAAGAGTCTTGAGTCAAGACTCTTTAAAAATAACGGTAAGATAATGCATTTTAATGTTTCAATGTGCAAGGCATTGGAATGGGATTAGAGATAACATTCCATTTCACCTTTAGACAGAACGCTACAAGAATAGGGCAATTATTCGAGGTCTTGACCTCGACCTTGAATAATAAATCAGGACATTCGATGCAATGTGCTAGAGGAGCCTTTGCACATGTGTGGTCTGAAATCGTGCGGGTCCCGCAACGAAGTGCCCTATTCTTGTAGCGTTCTGTCTAAAGGTCAAATGGAATGTTATCTCTAATCCCATTGCCATTCCTTGCACATTCCAACATTAAAACCGTTATCTTACCGTTATTTTTCTGTATTAGTCTGAGTTTTATAATACGATTGTACTATAGTTAATTTATTTGAAACATTGAATACCGTTTTAAAGTTGAACAATTCCAGGATGGAGAAGAATCAAGACTTTCAGGATTTCAAGGTCAAGATCTTCTTCAACCGCAAAACTTTGGTCGTCTATTTGTCGGAGGCTATCAACTTGGAAACTTTCTACAGCAAGATCCGAGAGGCCTGCAAGCTCACACCCAATCAGCCGATCACCGTTAAGTGGATCGACAATGAAGGTGAGTCATAAGTCGGTATCGAATTTGTCCGGGCAACTCTAGGCAGAAAAATTCGAGGATCGGTTAGAATTCTTAGTCATCTTCTTAAAGGCCTGGGGTCATCCAGCGGATTCTTGAGAGTATCTTTCGGCAGGTGATAGCTATCAAGTTCACAGATCTCTGCATTGTGTCACATTTTTTGTTATTTTTGGAGATTTTGGTTTTCAAAGTTAAAAATTGACCGCTTACTATTATGAGCTGGCCCGTTTTTTTTCTTTGACTTTTAAATTAAAAGGTCAAATAAAAAACGGTAAAAGTTTTAATGTAGAAAAGGTCGTTTGTTTCCATTTCTCTGGATGCCTCTATTAGAGGAAAGTAACTGTGCCACTGATAACGGTGATTCACTTTCAGATGACCCCTGCACGATCGCATCACAAATGGAACTAACGGAGGCCATTCGTCTGACCTATGAACTGAAGGACGTCGAGCTTAAAGTTCACGTCTTTCTGGGCGTGCCGATGGCTCCGGGAGCACCTTGTCCGGGAGAAGATAGTAGGTATTTTGAGATGAAATTGTTTTGTAGTATATGGCATAGAAGGGTCAGTTTTAGATTCCTTCTAGAATAATCCAGAATTTTCTCAAATATTCGAAATTTTGATCTAGAATATTTTTATAATATTCCGTTTAAAACGTTCTAGAACCTTCTGGTAAAATTAGCATATTTTTATGAATATTCCGTTATATTCCAGAACAATGCTAAAAATGATTCAAAAATGTTTCTAGAACGTTCTAGAATCTTGCGAAGACTCGAAAAGAGCCATGTGCTTTATTATTCTTCTAGAACATGCTAAAAGGTCAAATATAGGAACTAAAATGTTGGTCTATAATATTCTGGAATGTAATCTACTTCATTCCAGAAACCGTATACCGTCGCGGAGCTCGTCGCTGGAAAAAGTTCTACCACGTAAAAGGGCACACATTCCAACCAAAGCGACTGAATCAGCGAACGGAATGTGCACTTTGTTTGGACACAATTTGGGGCCTGGGCCGCGCGGGCTTCCGATGTCTCGACTGCGGAATGTGCGTCCACAAGAAATGTCACAAGTACGTCAGCACGGCTTGCACCAACGAACGACAGGTGGAGGTGCCGCAAATGATCACTCAGACGGCGGGCGCGCGAAGAGCCTATCAAGAAGTGCCTTGGGGCTCTATTCATGGATCGGTCAACGGAGAGATCATTGAGAACAGAGTGGAGTTGCAAAAGGTGAGTCTTGTGGGTCATTGAGAATATCCATTTGATGCTTCAAAACTGAAAATAAATTTGAATTCGCGGTCAGCGCCAGAAAATGGCAAATCTGTTCTGGAACATTTTAGAAGGGTGAGTAATGGCTCAAATTAATGCCGAAGCTCTGGGCTTTCGATTGAGCCATTACTCAACGAACATTGTTCCAGAACAGCTTTGCCGTTTTCTGGCGTTGACCGCGAATTCAAACTTATTTTTAGTTTTGAAGCATTCAAGGGATAGATTATACTATTGCAATACTGGCGTTGTGCCCAAATAGGGGTAAACGAACTTTAGAGTCCTGTTATGAATTTGATATTACAGTATCTCTATTTCAGAAGTAATACAGTATTTATTTTTCACAATTTTCAGCCCGAACGAGGTGAAAACGGACGTAACGGAAGTTTGGCCGACGACAGCGGGCGCTGGAGCATTGGCTTGGATGACTTTGAACTGTTGACCGTTATTGGCAGGGGATCGTATGCCAAGGTACAAAGTTTTTCATTGTTCGCAGAAGATATTACAGTCTGTGTATTTTAGGTGGTCCAAGCTGAGCACAAAAAGACGGGCCAGATTTACGCTATCAAGATCATAAAAAAGGTGAGCAATTTTTTATTTTGCAGAAATGATGTGAAATTTTTGAATTTCCGCAATTTATATCAGATTCAAGATTCTGGCATACTCAAAATTTGCTATTAGCCAGATGGGGCGTGTAACACCGTTTGAATTCGCGGGTTGTTAGAGCAGGCGCAGTAGTGGAGAAGAGTGCCTTGGCATGGAGGCCAAGAGGCTTTTTAAGGCGTTTCCAGACAATGTGAGGGAACCTTTTAAAGGGACGCTGTCGCGTAGTGGGAAACCCACACCATCTCATAATTCTCAGGGAAATATGGTTTTTGGGACGTGATTTTTTGCACCTAGGGGTTTTCGGAGGCGCTGAGTCGGATTCTGACCTCAGATTCGAGATGGGACCGTCCAGATATTACGTAATTTCTGGACGGTCCCATCTCGAATCTGAGGCCAGAATCGTATTCAGCACTCCCGAAAACCCTCTGGTGCAAAAAATCACGGCCAAAAACGCCTGAAAAAGCCAAAACAGAAATGTCGTCCAGAAATTAGTGGGCGGTGTTACACGCCCCATCTGGATAATAGTACCCCCGACCGATTATTGTCTAAATTGGCCTTGTGCCAATTGATTGGAAATTTGATTTGAATTTTAAAATTGCAACTATGGAGAATATTTACCGTTATTTCTACCTGAAGCTATCAATTTACTGAAAACTTTAGGCACTTTGCACCGACGAAGAAGACATTGATTGGATCCAGACTGAAAAGTCGGTCTTTGAAACGGCGTCAAATCATCCGTTCTTGGTCGGACTCCATTCTTGCTTCCAGGTAAGTGCCAAGTCATATACAACTTTTTTTCTTGAAACAGATTTGACATTTCAGTCTGACTCTCGTCTCTTCTTTGTCATCGAATTCATCCCCGGCGGAGATTTGATGTTTCACATGCAAAAGCAGCAGAAGTTGCCGGAGGACCACGCCAGGTAAGTTTTATATAACCTGAGACATACATTTTATAACTAAAACGGAGCCTTCAGGAATCCGAAAAAGTGGGAAATAGTGCGTATTTCTAACTGTCTGTCATGTCATAGAGCAATCTTGATCAAGTTCAAGATCAATGATCACATACTTTATATTACCAAAAGGTCCAAATTTTGAATATCCGTAGCTTTCAAATTTTCGCAATCCCGAATTTAGTTTAAAGTGCATTATTAGCTTGGCAACTTTAGAGATCAAAGTCCAATTTTTCCACCAATGTTTCTTTTAGATTCTACTCTGCAGAAATCATCCTGGCGCTCCATTTCCTCCACTCGCGCGGGATCATTTACCGCGACCTGAAACTCGACAACGTTCTTCTCGATGCCGAAGGTCACATCCGGCTCACAGACTTTGGAATGTGCAAAGAGAACATCGGTCCTATGGACACTACGAGCACTTTTTGCGGTACTCCGAACTACATAGCTCCAGAGATTCTGCGAGGAGATGAATATGGTATGGTCCGTCAAGTTTTTGCTCGCCTGGGGCGATCCTTATGCTAGGGCTACGCCCGTGGGGATTTGCCGGGGGATTCCAGAGGGGATTGGCCATACTTTTTTTTTCATACTAGGGGTAGTAGGTGTTTTTGCAAAAATGTAGCGGCAAGTGTCTAGTTTCTAAAAATCCAAGAAAAAAATTTTTACCCCCCTTTAACCCCCTGAAAAGTCCACCCCCTTTGGAAAATCGTGTTTTTCCAGGTTTTCCAGAGGGGGTTGGACTTTTCAGGGGGTTAAATGGGGGTAAAAATTTTTTTCTTGGATTTTTAGAAACTAGACACTTGCCGCTACATTTTTGCAAAAACACCTACTACCCCTAGTATGAAAATAAAAAAGTTATGGCCAATTCCCTCTGGAACCCCCCGGCAAATCCCCATGTGCGTAGCCCTAGCATTATCAGTGCACAGATCCGTGCGTTTTTGCGTAGAAATCTTATTTTGCTTAAAACTCATTTTTGTGACGGAAAGTGTAAAATTTGATGTCACTGACTATATGTCAGAATTATGAGAAGGTTAGATTTGTGAAGTCGGATTTCTTCTAGAACGCCAGAAAAGACATTTTTGACAAAAAAGCTATTTTTTTCAAATTTCTAGTAAAACTGCCATTTTTGGCGTTCTAGAAGAAATCTAACTTCACAAATCTAACCTTCTCATAATTCTGACATATAGTCAGTAACATCAGATTTTGCACTTTGCGTCATCAAAAATTAGCTTTCATGCAAATTAATATTTCTATGCAAAAAATGCAGAGATCTGTGCACTTGATAAGGATCTTGATGAGCTGGTTTACCTGAGGCAGTTTGCGTGCCCAGGCTCACAGTATCGATCCCTGTAGGTTAAACACAAGTAAATTTCAGGATTCAGTGTGGACTTTTGGGCATTGGGCGTGCTCATGTTCGAGATGATGGCCGGAAGGAGCCCATTCCAGCTGCTGGCTCATGAGGACGAGCAGAACACAGAGGATTATCTCTTCCAAATCATCCTGGAACGAGTGATCCGCATTCCAAGGCAGCTGTCGGTCAGAGCGGCGAATATTCTCAAAGGATTCTTGAACAAGGTATTTTTTGGTAAATTAAGTAGTAACTAATTTTCGGGATTTAGGAACCCACAGAGCGTCTCGGATGCAAGCCGGATATCGAGGAGGGATTGAATGACATCAAGATGAACAGTTTCTTCAAGTCCACCATTGATTGGGAACTGGTGAGTAGTTTTTGGTTTGGTGTATTGAAATTTAGTGAATCACGCAATATTTGACGTGTGATGAAACATTTTTGAAATAATTTTTCAATGGGGTATTTTCCAGCGTATTGAAAATCCGTAAAAATATAGTAAACAAGACTATAAATTGAGATAGAGTCATCAATATCAGATTTATGACTCACACAATGAAAGCAACTCCAAAAATAGACATTAACCCTTCATTGCCGAGCCGTGGGAGACCCTCCTATGCCGAAGCGTTAGATTTTGCTGATTTTTGGTATACGGGTAGAACTCGAGATTCTATTAGACGCGTATTTTTTTTTTTTCAAAAACCCCCAAAAATTCCAATTTTTGGGGGTCAAAAGTCGGGATTTTTCCGAAAATCCATGATACCCCCCTTTGGTTTCCAAATTTTTCAAAAGTGTACCTTTTTTAGAGCGCTCTAAAAAAATTTTTAGAGCTAAAAAACAAAAACTAATTAGATATTCTTATTCAGGACAAAAAGTTGACTGTATAAGAGTAATATCAGATTTTAGCTAGGAAGCCAAAAAACTGGCCAAAAATTGCTCCAAAGTTAGCCAACAAATACACCAGGCACCAATGGGGGTCACCAAAAGCGTATCTATTCGGATACACTAGGCAATGAAGGGTTAAGGATGGCCCAAAATGTCATCAAATGGCCAGAGAATACGAAATAGTGCACAAGATGTTTCATCAAATTTCGTCTAAGATTTGTTTGATCAAATTTGATGAAACATATTGCGTACTATTTCGTTTTTCTCTGACCATTTGATTGAATTTGTGCGATTCTTAATGTCCATTTTTGGATGCTTTCACCATATGAGTCATAAATCTGATTTCGATGTCTACTTTTTACATAGATTTCTGTGCTTTTTACAGTTTTTCAATAAAATCCATTGAAAATGATAGCGAAAACGTTTCATCACACGTCAAGTCATAAACCCGGATCTGGGAATCGGCTCAGAATGAAATAGTTTTCCTCAATTTTTCGCCAAAGTCATAAAAATTTGAAATGCCAAAATTTTAGATTATTATTAGATTTTTTGGTTTTCATTTTTTTCCATATTTAGAGCCAATTTTTGTCCACTGAATCATTGACATTCCATAAATTTCAGCTCGAGCAGCGCCAAGTCCGACCACCCTACAATCCGAACGTGGCCGGCGACCGTGACCTGCAGCGTTTCGACACCAGCTTTACCAATGAAGAGCCCACGCTCACACCTGACGATCCGTCAGTCATCGCCAAAATCGACCAATCGGAATTCGATGGATTTGAGTACATTAATCCTCTCATCATGTCCAAAGAGGACTCTGTGTGATCCTGCACTTTAAGCTGGGTTCTGCGCGAGATTTTGTGGTTTTTATTAAAATTTTGTACATTTACCAAAAATTTAATTTTAATTCTCCGATTTAAAATTCCTTCCCGAAAGTCTTGCGCAGATCCGTTTTCTTTAAATGTAATTTTGTCTCAAAACTGAATTGCCTTATGATTCCATTCCTAATTATAATCCAAAAGGTTTCTCGAAGCGCAACTTTATCATTCTATCCATGCTCAGCTCTTTGATTGAGATATCCAACAATTGAAGTCTTTGGACCCAAAACCGAAATTTGAACTTTAATAGGGCAGAAAAAAAAGGAAAAGTTTGACCTTTTAACTTGGCTTAACCTCAGCGGACAGTTCCCAAAATCTTCTGACCTATCCTAAGCATAGGCTTAAGTCTAAGATGATAAACTTAAGCTTGACATGCATGTGCCAAGTTTTTGATTCTGTCTCTCTCTCTCTCCATTATTTGGATTCTAATGGCAAAGTGAAAATCCTTGGACTTCAATTGTTACGTTTCTCTTTGTTTCTATACTTTTAATTGTTTTTTTTCATTTCGGTTCTCGAATCCTTCCATGCCAATGTTGCGTTGTGACTATAATTTTTCCTGGCAGCCTTCGCTTAATCTCCTACAATATCTTTCCTCACTTTTTACTCTTTTGTTCTTACCAAGTTATCCGAGAATATATTCTGTATACGTCCAAGTATCACAAAGTGCACTTTAAGCATGTCGATAAACTTTGTTTTCACTTCCTATTTCGTTCTCGACGTGATTCAAATAAAAATCAGTACACACAAAGATTTGTTTGAATGTAATGCAAATAAACGAATTTCATTGCTTATGGTTTGGGATGTGACCGAGATTGATCTTTGATCTCTTAAAGTACATTTTGATTTGCAATCTTGGTGACAATGGGCATTATCCTTTTTGTTGCGATCTTTTGCCAAATAAAAAGAAAATTTGCGATAAAATGTAAATAAAGTTTGATCCACAAAATTGATTATCCTGAAACAGCTTGATAAAATGATCAAAGACCATGGATTTGAGGGACGACGCTGAATGCCAATCTCTTAATTTAAATTAGAGTTTAATTTGGCGCCATTCGCGCTGATGCGTTTTATTCATTCAAAATCGTTTAACATTCTCAGCCAATCGGATTACCTTTTCGCATTTCAAGGCTTAAGAAGTAAGCTAAGCTCTTAAGTGTAAGCTTAAGAACCAAAGTACATTTCGAGTTCAATCCAAAATCCCGAAAATCTGGCACGGCACTTCCTGGAAACCTAACAAATTCTATATTTTCAGTTTTTAGATTGATAATAATCTTCGTGTGTGGTCTTAGCGCCAAGCCAATGATATCTTCTTCCCTACGCCGCATTCCTCAAATTCTTCAGCGTCATGCGAGACTACTCACTATGGTGCCGGAAAGAAGCCTTCGAAGTGGGATTCGACCGCAAGTTTTTCAGGATGCGCAAAGACAGGTCGGACCACATGCCTGCAGGTCCTATGCCACCAAAGCTGCCTTAGGCGATCAGAATCCTTCTCCAAGTGCCAAGTTCACGTCCCAATCCATGCGCAAAGTGACGAAACGAAAACGGCCGCTCACCGCAACTTATCGATCTACCTGGGTTGGTTTGTTGCAAATTTTGTAGGAAACACCTGAATCTTTGATCTCGAATCTGTTTTAGGACGAGACGGACTTTCCAGCCTATGCGATCGCGACATGCGAAAGTTTCGATTTGGAGAAGATCTCGGCTGACCACAAAATAAACGAAACATATCACGTGACGCTGGTTGATGACGGTTAGTTTTTCGGGTTTATGAATTGATTTTTAGTCTTGGTCAGTTACTTGGATCTTAGTAATAACAATAATCCGAATAGTAAGCTTAGTAATCATCCTTTACCTGTAGAATGCCCTTTATAAGCGGCTGTGCTCTATGATGATTTAATTAAACCATGACGACGTCGAAGAATATAATCTTATGATTGTACTCTGAAGAATTTTGTCAGAAATTTTGAAACTGTTGGATATTTTTTCGATTCTTTCCTAACTAAAAGGATAATATGGAATAGTCAAAATTCGTCATATAAAATAGTCTTTAATTCCTTATCGATAAATATCTAGCTAAAAAACAAAATGTCACCGCATGTCCTTCATCGATTTGAATCAGATTTGCCGCATCAGACACACTCAAGATACAGTTCTGTGTTGTCATCATTTGCGCGTCCTCGCCGACCTTACAGGAGCTCCATGGGAGCAACTCTGTCCGATCGGGTCATTGGTACCCACCACCCCCAACAGAATGCGAACACTCCGAAGGTTAGGCAGCAGGTTAGCCACAGAATGATTATAATCATTATAATCAGGGTACGTATACCAACAAGCCATTGCGATGGCTGACTTAAATGCAGAAGCTGGTTCAAAAATTTGATGGGCTGGACATGCGGCAGACAGAGAAAGATATGGCAATTAAGATGTTTCTATGTCTGTACATGGAGACTAAAGTTTTGCCGACAGTTTATTCAGTATTTATTCAGTAGTCTCTCGTTCCTTCCAGAAACATCGCTCTGGGCGACAAAATTTGTAACTTGGTAACTACTTACTTCAGTCAAAAGATTCACAAAAAAGGGTTCAAAATGAATCTTGGCTGAGCTCATATGATCTTTAATTTCTTTAGTTGTCGACAACGCGTTGTATGTGACTTCCAGGATGGCTGCGCAAAACGCCGAATCAGACGCCGTTTCCGACTTTTTCGTGTTCGGAGATGGAGTGGTCGTTTTTTGGAACGTCGCCCAAGGCGAGGTTGGTTTTTTTATTTTGATTCAAAATTGTTATAAAAAATTTCAGCAAGATATGGTTTTGGCGTCGTTGAAAGAGTATCAAACCGACGCTTACAGCATGGCATTGTCAATGGAGGAGTCCGAGAAGATACCGTTCAACTTTGTGACATCGTAAGAATTTTTTATTTTAGTGTAGCTTTAGTAAAATCTTCTACCCTTATACATTATTTGCTGAGTTTTCCCAATTTTAAGACAAGTTTTATTTAGAAAATGTCCATTTTTAGAGTTTAAAGGACAACATTCCTAGTAAAAAGTCGTGACCATTTTTGGAATCAGATCCAAAAATATCTTACTATTGATGCTCTTCTTTCATCGCCTCTTTCATTGCCTCCCAAACGCATTCTGCTCTGAGAGGCCAGAACTTTGTTTATAAAATTTCATCATAATATTATAGAGTATGCTCAGATGATTTTACAGTGACCTTAGATCTAGAATGTTGTAGAAATTTTTCTTAGGTTTAAAAGGGATCTTGTCGTAACCCAATTGCAAATTTGCAACAATATAAATCTCAAAATTTGTGCGAAACAAATTTTTGACCAAACAAATTAATTTAAAAATTAAATTAACAACCCAATTAAAATATTTTTTGTAAAAAATTTTCTATTCCAGAATCTTCTCTCTAATCATATTTACATACACTCAATATTTTAGCGCGAAATCCGGGGTGAAGAAGGACAAAATTCAATTGAGTGCGGCTGAAGATGTGACCTCTAACAAGTCGGTGCTCGAGAGATACGCTTTTTCGCACGCAATCGCCACTTCAGGTGAGTTTTTGGCTTATATTCTTGAGTTTACCTGAATTTTTGCACTATGAATAATATTAATAATTTTAGTTAAAATATCGGTGTGGGAGTCTGAGCTGAACGATCAAGCCGAGCCGCTGGCGGACATTGGCAAGGTAAATTTTTGTAAGTTTAGCGATATTGAGCTGACACCTGTAACGTTTTTCAGGATCTGGAACGTGGCAATATCACCTGGAAACGAAAGAAAGTGCTGCAGAAGATTGGCGAGTTTGGAGGGCTGAGGTATGTGCGCATGGATTTGTTACATCTGGATTGTTACATAGGCATCTGACTCCTTCCTCCCGAAACTAGATTCAATACCAAGGCCACCCCAACCAAGTGCAATGTCGAATACTGGCTGGCCCAAAATTTGGTCCAACATGATTGGAAACAATTTTCAAGTTGGAAAACAAATAGGGAAAAAGTTTGGGCCACCCTTAAATCACCTCTAATAGTACATCTTAACCAACCCCAATTTAAGTATGACCCCGTGTACTAAGCTATGGAATACGTTCTGGATTTGCTTACATACATTACATTGCATCTCAGTAGGTTGAGGTTCAATAAATCAAAACCAAAGAGGTTGCAAACTTGGATTCATTTTAACTAAATCCATGGCCCAAAATTTGTGTCCCCAAAATATTGAGCCGCCCTTTATTTTGAATCACCTCCAATATCCAATCTTACCTGCACCAAATTCATATGCCCGTGTACTACGCTATGCAATAAGCTCTGATGCATATCTCGAACCTTAGTTTTTTGGTACTATTTTGTTTTTGATTCAGAGAACTCAACTTTTTCTGAATCTGCAGGGACGGCTCTGTATTTCTGTAAAATTTAATTTAAAAACTTACTGATATTTGTTCTAGAATAACAGAAATTCTAGCTCAACTCCGCTTAATCAATAACGTAAAATCTTGAGTTATGCAAATTTAGGCACTCAATAAACCTGACGGATTTGCTAAGCGACGATTTTTACTGGGACCGCCCCGAGCTGGAAAGGCACTACCGACAGACCTGCTCCTATTTCACGATCCGACGCCGACTGGACATGATGGACAAGCGTCTGGATTATTGTGAACAGTTGCTCGGCGTCGTGGACAACGTGCTCGCGCATAGACATGTGAGTTCATTAGAAAAATGTGTGTCCGACTCAAGAGCATAGGCATTAGTTGGAACTTTAGCTTGACACTTGCGCGACAGACTTAAGTGCCAGACAATTTTTTGTAGCTGGCATGACTCAGTTCATGTTTAAGCATTGAGTAATGGTTTGAAATGATCTTAGGCTTTATACTAGCATCCTTAGGGTCATCCTTAGGCTCAGGCCTTGACCTATACTTAAACGCTATAAAACTCGTACTTAAATTTAATCTTGAATAACGGTTTGAATTGATCTTAGGCTTTATGCTAGTATTCTTAGTGTCATCCTTAGGCTCAGGCTTTGGCCTAGACTTGGTCTTGGACTCCATAAAACTCTTACTTTAGGCTGCAAGGTAAGCGAAGGTATGCTGGTTTTAAAGGGCCAAGACCAAGCTTCAGTTTAAGTTCAAACTCAAAACTTAAGCTTGAGCTCTGTTATTCCCAAAAAACTTAGCGCGCAAGCGTCTAGTTTCTAAATACCACGTTACCGCGGCAGCTTAGTATGGCTGCGCGATATAGTCTGATCTCCGAGATTCGAGATTGGTGTGAAAAAGACCTCACAATACGAGAGAGTGCAGAAAAAAATTTATATGCGCAGAAAGTTGTATAAAAAAGTTTCGTAAATAAAAACTATATTTTCAGTCGGCGAGACTCGAATGGCTGATCATTTGGCTGATTGTGATCGAGGTGATCTTTGATGCCTATCACTTCTACGACCACGACAAACCAAAGCCCGTCTACATTATTGCGAACGAAACTCAGGAAGATCCCAAGTCAACCTCCTGAGATTGTGCCTTCAGATCAGTTATGTCGTTAGATTTTTGTTACTCTGTTGTTACTTTTGATGTTTGATCTTTAGGCGTTGAATAAAAATTTTTTGTTAGATTAAATTTTTGTTAGAGTTCTTGTATCGAAAATTTGATCTCGAAATTTCACTCAGTGCTTTGAACTGCGCGAAAAAAATTTGAGGGATAAAAACATCTAAAAAAGAACTTTGATTTGTGATTCCTAGTAAGATCTCAAACTTTAAGCATATCCCTAATTTGTTGCTAAAAATTCTCGACCAAAAATTTCAATGGTTTTCGATTTTGGGTATTCAAATTCCCAGAATATTCCATCTTACACTTCTGTTCTCAGCACTACAGTATCTGATAGCATAGAGTATTCTATTCCTTCTGGAACGTCAGAAGCAAGCGCCCACAATGATTATCTTTGTGAACATTGAGAGCCATTTCACTGCGGACAAAGAAGAGGATGCTCCTCTGCTGCGCTGAACGCAAAGACATTTCTCTGCCGTGCTTTGTTTTTGGCGATGTGATTGCTCTAAAATTAATACTTTTGGCTTTGCTGAAAAAGAAAACCTTTTTTGTGTTTTTGTCAGTCCAGAATTTTTTTTGAGAAATGCAAGACTTATGCACGCGCGCGAAGCGCGCGTGCATAAATCTCAATACCAGTGCCGAAGGCGCTCCCCCATGGGGCCCTATCCTATTATATGCGGACCCCGATTTCACAGGCAAAAGAACCATAGGGGGTACCCTATTGATTTTTTGGCAAATTTTTCAGAAAAACGATTTTTCAAACCATGGGATACCCCCTATGGCTTTTTTGCCTCTGAAATCGGGGTCCGCATATAATAGGATAGGGCCCCATGGGGGAGCGCCTTCGGCACTGGTATTGAGATTTATGCACGCGCTTCGCGCGTGCATAAATAATAGGAAAGGGCCCCCCATGGCTAGTCAGTACCCAAGATATTTGATTTGTACGGATAAAATATCGTAGACATATGCAACAATTCCATACACCTAGCAACTCTCGGATGTTGAAGTGAACGTAATTGATTTTTCTTAAGGCCACGAAGATTTTCAATTTTTGCTTGTTCAAATTTCCCAGATTTTTTTTTGCGATCAGCACTACTACCGAATATTCGATATCATTGGAGAATATTCTATTCCTTCTGGAACGTCAGAAGCGAGCTGCCACAATGCTGGGAACGTTGAAAGCCATTTCACTGCGGACAAAGAAGATGCTCCTTTGTTGTGCTTTGCTTTGTTTGGCGATGTGGTTGCTCTAAAATTAATACTTTGGGCTTTCGATGAAAACGAAAAGTTTTTTTAGTTTTTGAGGAGTCGAAATTTTAGTCTTTGCAATTATGATTCTCGACTCTGACGCTTTCGATATGTTTTGATCTCGACACCTTTTGATCTCGACACCTTTTGATCTCGACACCTTCCGATCTCGACACCTTTTGATCTCGACACCTTCCGATCTCGACACCTTTTGATCTCGACACCTTTTGATCTCGACACCTTTTGATCTCGACACCTTCCGATCTCGACACCTTCCGATCTCGACACCTTTTGATCTCGACACCTTCGATCTCGACACCTTTTGATCTCGACACCTTCCGATCTCGACACCTTTTGATCTCGACACCTTTTGATCTAGACGCCTTCCGATCTCGATACCTTTAGAAATTCTTCACATGCTCCTAATTTGGTCTGAACCCTAGCGCAAATTGCCATTCAAGAGTGCAACTTCAGTACTATGATTATTCTCGGGGCCCTGAGGGCATCTCTCAGAGAAAATTCCTATAAGTACCAGCCATTAAGTCCTTACCGGGATCGAGCATTCGAACACAAGTCGAGAAAAAAAACTTGCTCACAAATTGTCCCCTGGGGGCATATTTGTCCTCGCTAGGAACGAAAAGGAAATTTGGAGCAAAAAAGGTGACTCCAGACAGGTAAAAGATTAACTCCTTCTCGAGAGTCCAAACTTTTTCTGAACTCTTGCTACTTTGACAATTCGATACCTTTACTCTCGGCGTTATTTGAGATTCCTCAGGTGTTTCTAATTTGGTTTGAAACTTTGCGCAAGTTGCCATGGAAGAGTGTAAGACCGAGATTAGGACAGGTAGAGAAGCGCAGGTAGAGGACAGGTATATAATTATCTGCCAACAAGGGAAAAGGTGTATAGTTGAGGACAGCGTCAAAAAGTGAACTTTGTCACGTGAAATGTTTCGAGCGAAATTTGTACTTTGGAAATTTGTGTTTTGCGCCTTTGGGAATGTTTTTCTGCAGCGAAGTTTTTGGTTTGAAAGTGTTCTCGAGTTTGGCGATGACCTTCAATCTCGAAAGGTACCTTTGAAGTTAAAAAGAAAATGTTGTGTGGAATTGTTGAAGGTTTTTACTCTCGAAACTGAAAATATTGAGAATTATCCTTCTGGAGAAGGAGAATGACCTTTTTTCTGCACCTGGAATCGAATAGTCTTAGACTTAATCTTGAATAGTCTTCCCCATAACCCACCTGGAACCCCTGAGGTCATATTCGTCCTAAGTGAAAATTTTTTGGACTCGATGTATCCTGAGTTTTAGTAATTTAAGGCAGGTAGAACCCATAATTAGATTTGTGGTGATGAGAGAACAGGTGAGACAGGTAAGGGGTCGAGAATATGCCGGGAATACTTTATTCTTTATGAACCTGGTGTTGACTAGTTTGAACTGAGACCACACAGGGAGCGGCAATTCTTGTTCTCGGGATTGCGTAGACCGTCGTTCCCATTAGATTGGGGGTGACAAGTTGACAAGATAGGCAGGTATGAGTCAAAGGTATGCACTTGTCTGTCAACTTTCAGTACTATAATTGCCTGAGGATCTCATGAACCAAATTTTTTGAACTGAAGCAAAGTTTTTTGGTGAAGATTGTTGGATTTTTGAGTTTTCTGGATTTTTACCTTAATTTCATGGATTTTGAGGGTGCGAACGGGAATTTTTTAGAAAGTGAGAATTTCAGGATTGTTGAGATTTTTTCAAAGGAAATTTCGAGGGAAAAACCGAAACTTTGTCGGAAATCCAAATCCGGGTCATTTTTTGGGTCAGAACTAAATTTTTTGGAACCGGAAAATTTTCTCGCTAGTTTTTTAGTTTCCGGAAGAAGAGAATCAACTTTTTTTTAGTACCTGGAATCGAATTGTATGAATCAGAAGCCACATTTCTCGCCTTTAAGGTCGAGAATTCTCGAGTTTGTAGGATTTAAGTTTTTTTTTCGAGGTTATAAGTATATCGGTGACGAGAGCACAGGTGAAGCAGGTAAGTTTCCAAGATTCAAGATCCCCTTCCACGTTCCCGACCAATTTTTCAATGTTTCTCGAAACATTTTACCAACTTATTTACCGTTTTTCGCGCACTATTTTCCAACTGTCAACAAACTTTTTACACTCCTCAACTTTTCAAGTCCGTTATCACTTTCGTCCATCATTTTTTCACTTGGCTGTAACATTTTCCATTGTCAACCCTCCTTTGACGTTTGTACCGCATTCGATTTTATCTCGAGACGTCACATTCCCTTTCCCAGCCCCAAATAACATTTGACAAACACAACGCCAAGCCAAATGTCCAAAGTTTGCAAACGCGCCATTTTGAATCCCAATTATTTCTTTGCTTCAGTCTGAGACTGGAGTTCCGAGAAACCGTTCTGTTACCTGAATATTCTGTGCTATTGCCGCAATACTCACCTGTCTAATACTCACCTGTCTAATTACTGCTCAAAAGTTGCATTTTAGAACTTTGGTCGTCTATTCCACGTGAGTAGCAGGACCAAATCGAGGAGTCGCATCTTCTCTTCTCAACAGTCTTCTTGGTAAGATTTCAGGATTTGGGCCATGGGGAAGAATTTTAAAGGGTTGTAATCTGAATGGTTTGGATAAAATTCGAGAGTGTGATTCGAGAATGACCTTTTATGGATCTAATCTCGAATAATCTAGAATCCATACGGACCAAGAATTGCCGGGATTTACTTTCCAATCCTGGATATTACTGGATACTAAGTCCAATCCTGGATTTTTTTCCGATTGTGAGGATGATAGTCCTCGTTAGATTTGTGGTAATGAGAGTATAGGTAAGTTTCTAAGGTAAGCAACTGTCTCTTAACCTCAATACTATAATTATTACCTGGCTTCCTGAGGCATTTTTTGTGAATCTCATCTTTTCTTTAAGGCAGTAATCTCAAGCATTGGAACACAAGTAACGGAAAAATTTGCTAATAAATTATCGCCTGGGGCCATATTGTTTAATCTCATCTGAGGGGAAATTTTGAAGACTACCCGTATAAGGACAGAAATGCCTTCTAGAAATTTAGTATAAGTGACTTCAGTGGCAATTAGCCCCGGGCAACCAAGTAATAATTATAGTATTGAAAGTTAAGAGACAGATGCTTACGTTAGAAGCTTACGGCATTCTTGACTTCCTTCTCAACTTTCGCTTCGTAGGTTTCCTCGAAAACCTCGAGAACACTTCCGGCCTCAAAATGCGTACTTTCTCGATTTTTTTTCTAATCTCGAGTCAATTTTCAGGCTTGTGACGTACAACGGAAGCTTTCGTTTGCTATGAATTATACCAATGGTGTGAGAAGTGAATGCGACTTTTCAAACTCCCAAAACGCTTCGACCACACACAACCTCAATCAAAGTCACCTCAACCAAACCAGCGACACTTCGGATCTCGACCGCCTCGAGCACGACAGTCACAGTCCCGCTTCGTCGGCAACATCCGATCTGTTGATGGACAATCTTCAGAAGCTCTTCGACAGTCAGAGAGTGCAAAGCAGCACCACTTCCGGCGCGGACCAGGGCGACGAAAATGACTCGGATCAGAGCGACTTGGAGCCGTTGGACGCGGAAATGCCATCGACGTCGTTGTTGTGAGATTTTTTTTGGTTCTTGGATTTTAAAGATGATTCTTATTGCTTTTTGGCTTTTAGTAAATTGATATTAACTGTTTCTCTGTTTGTTAATTTAGGTCCAAAATGGATGTTTGAATGTTTGGCG
This sequence comes from Ditylenchus destructor, assembly GCA_022814885.1. NCBI lineage: Eukaryota > Metazoa > Nematoda > Chromadorea > Rhabditida > Anguinidae > Ditylenchus > Ditylenchus destructor. The sequence continues at coordinate 40,391 of JAKKPZ010000194.1, forward strand.
TTCTGTTTTACCCCCTTTAGAAGGGGGCTAGCTCAAATCTGATATGTCTAACCCCCTCTAAAATTGTATTTTAAGAGAGGTTAGCAATATCAGATTTGATGCTAGCCCCCTTCTAAAGGGGCTAAACTGAATGGCGCCAATTCAAATATTAATTTCGTCACCGACATTAATAAACCGACAAACAGATATACATCATTGATATACATTGATACATATCATTGATACATCACAGATATACATCAAACCCCACTAGATATGGGCTTGGTGTATCATTAATCAATTTGTGTAGACAGCATTTTGTACAAAATAAAATAAAAAGTTTGCACTTTTAGGCGCACTGTAAAGAAGGACAATGCCGCTCCGCCGTTCATGCTGCAGGCCGACTCGAAATTCTCCTCGCTCAAGTCCACGCGTCTCCTCAATCAGCTGATCCATTGCTTTGTGGTGGGCGGTGAGTGTCGACTCGTGTTTCCTCAGATGATAGCCTGCATTCTTGGTGACATTCCACAGCGAAGCATTGACGAGGTCTTTTTTCTTACTTACTTTTTTGTCATTTTTACCACTTTCCATTTCAGCAGATGATCAAGTTGCAAATCCAAAACATGCACGCCAGCGGCGAACAGCTCCAGGTCCTGAAATTGGCCGGAGTCATTCCAAGCTCGGCTCCGAAGTGTGAGCTCATTGTAAGTCTGGGTTTGGTTGCTTGTAGCAGCCATTCAGAAAATTAACGGTATCTTTTAGACCAAGTCGAACGCGGAAAGACTGATGGCCGTGTTTTTGGTCGATGGAACTGCGCCTCCGCTGACGGACGAAGCCAAAGAGGGAATCGAGTTCATTTATGTGAGTTTTTGTATTGAGTATTGTATTGAGATCTTGTGATAACCGTTATAATTGTTAGAGCAAAATCTTCCCTGATATCCTCATGCCATTACATAAAAGCAAATAACAGTGATGCAGAATTTGAGCTTTGGACTATTAGTGACCTGTATTTTTTCCCACAATATTTATCGAAATTGTATGACCTATACCGATCTGATCTAATAGATGTAGGCTATATTCAAAACTCGACTTATTTTTCTTAGCAAAACTTCACTTAGTAAAGCAGTTATCTCTACTGCTGTTTTAAAGTGGTACGAAATCAGAGATTGTCACCAACTTCCGATAATTTAAGAACGGTCCGCATGAGTGAGGGTTAGGCATGGTTGAGTAATTATTTTCGGACGCTTAAGTTAACGCTTAAGCCTAGGGATGAAATATTCTAAGAGCTGGTCAAGCCAATGACCTAACAGTGTCCTCTTAATCCTGTTGGTTGAAGATAGGCCATTATCATCTTGTATTTTCGGATAAAGACTTAGCTTGAGTTCACAGATTTTGATCTGATGATTCATTCGTTTATTTTTAACATAAGTTTTCATTAGGTTCAATCCAGGCTATTGAAAATGTGTAAAAAGTATAAGAAACCAGACAAAAAGTTGTACTTAAGGATATAAGACTGATTGTTTGTTTTACAGATCGCTCATGACTGTTTCGGAGGCTGTTCAGGTAAGATCAACCTTTTTTATATGCCCGAGTTTCTATGTAGTATCCGTTATCAGTCCATCAATACTCTTTAAACTTCTTTCCATCATTTGCATATGATTAACTTTTTCAATATCCTGAAAAGAATTGAATTTTCTATTCTCGTAATCCATATTCAAATTCCAGGAAAGCTGTACAATTCTCTGTCTCCCCAGCCGTGCATTGAATGCTCGAACTGCAAGAAACTGTTCATTCCGGAGAGCTTCTGTCGCCACAGTCACGTCGACCTTTCCAGCAAGAAGCAGAGCCACTGGGGATTCGACTCTTCCAACTGGCCGTTCTACTTGCACTTGGACTCTGACGTCACCGAGACGAGACCGGATGCGTCGGACTGCTTCATCAACTTTGTGCAGACCTACCGACAGCACATCGAGGACAATAGCTAGATTGTGATAGTCTTTGACATTTGACCAGTTGACAAAAGTTTATTATATTTGATTGAATGTAATTATGTTTTTGATATACTTTGAAAAATTTGAATATTACCGTTATTGCGCGTTCAGTGAATGTTAAGTGCATTCTTTTGACCTTTGAACTATTGCACTATAATTGTACTTTAGTTGTACTTCAGTTTAATGACTGCTGATTGATTATTAAAGAATTTTATGTTTGTTCTAAGCATTACAAGTTAATGCCTGTCGAAAACTAATTTTTGAAATCAATGAAATTTTGGCTCGGTCCGTTCCTTTCACCAAACAATCGATTTGCTTCCTACATACGGATCTATGCATTAATGATGTGCTCCTATGCCGTTTTTCCTTTCCATTTCCTTTTTATGAACGCAGAGCCATTCTTTTGAATCAAAACAACAAAGCTTTTCCCTCTAAAAATTGTGGGAGAGCTTACAAATAGGCAGAAGCACTGGCACAACTGACTGACTATTTTTCGATTTCTGTTTTCTTACATTGTCTCTACATTTGAGAATTGTAAAATGATAGTTTTATTTTCTGGAATAGGTATGATAACAAGGATCGTAGCATTGTAATCAAGATTCTTGAAAATACAAGACTTCAGGAATTTTCAAACGTAGAAAATACTTGAGATATAAGACTTTAAGAGCAAAGAAATTTATATGCTGAAACTAGCCGAGCAGAGCTCGGCTAGCTGTCGGGAGTCTATATTCGTGGTTTAGATTGAATTCGTTGGTCAATAAATTTTAATTGGGTGAATAAGAATAACAGTTTTGGTATTCGCTACGCGAAAAAGAACTCGGCCTTCGGCCGTCTAGAAAACGGTATAGATTTTCCAGGGTATAATACGGGGTAATCGTTGCGTTGTACCTACAATAAAGAGGTTTGGGAACTCGGCAATTAGGTGCACGTTGTGTGGGCCATGCCGGGATCCTCGCGGCGCGAAGCGCCGCGATCCCGGCATGGCCCACACGACGTGCACCTAATTGTCGAGCTCCTGATTGGGTTGTTCGTCCGTCGCGGCCTTCGGCCGCTCCAACGCACGCTCAAAATGGCTTATATAAGCCATTTTAAGCTAAATGCCCTCAGGCCAAATAACTTAGATGTGTGTGATCCGATGTATAAAATTCTTGTGCCATTCGCTTTGACTCGCCGAGAGCTATCATTTGACACCTCACTCGCCTCTGGAGATGGTTAGGAACCGAAAATCCCGAGATATGCCCCCAGGGCAAATATCTCCATCCTGTGTGGTCCGATCTCAAAAATTCTTGTGCCATTCGTTTTGTCTCACCGAGAGCTAACGTTTGACACCTCACTCGCCTCCGGAGCTGGTCAGGAACGCGAGATACAGGTAAATGCCCTCAGGGCTCATAACTTCGATTTCCGTCGTTAAGTCTCGAAAATTTCAATTTTCCCGGACCTTTCACGTTGAGAGGAAGCGATTGAGCTATTACACGCCTCTGGGCGCATGCCGGAAATATCCTAAACAATTGCGGGGCTCACGAAAAAAAGGGGCGTGGCCTGACCTTTAGGGGGTAAAAAACAGGGGGTACAACATGCGAATTTCAAAAATTTTTTTTCCGGGCATGTTTTCTCACCGATTGGGAGCCCCTTAGCATGAATTCAATACCCCAGGTGAAAAGTCCGTTCTTAGCCCCTGTCAACTTTCTACGGGGGAGGGAATATATAATACATATTCGATTACAAAAATAAATGTTTTGAAAATCGTATCCATTCAAGGACGATTATTGTAAATGCGCAAGCGTCCCAAGAATTGTGATTGGAAGGAGTAAGTCACTCCATAGCGCCCAAATTTTATCGCGATTTTAATTTTTCAGTCGAAAGTGACTTTTGTAACCAATTCTTATCTCTGTGCCACTTTTGAAGTTCCGTAAAAAGTGACACTATTTTGGAAGACTATCTATGTCCATATTCATAATTCTCAAGCACCTCCAATCCGGTCATCATGGCGCAAATCCGCCAATATTTTGTCTTCTTCTGCCGGTAAACTTCTTTCGACCATGTTCTGACCTCTGCGGAATCGTAAGGATTTTTCAAACTTGCTCATTTTTTAATAGGCGCAATTTTGAGCAATAGCAATTTGAGTGTTGCAAATTTTGCTGCAACTCATTCAGTTTCAATGTCGTTAATAAATCTAATGCCAAAGATGAATAGTTCAATACACTTATTTGTTGATGCAAACTTTTTCCATTTTTCCAGCAGGTAATTTTTGTTGTCCTTTTTTATCTCACAATAGAAGGCCATTTTCGGCGGCTTATAGATACCTGAAGTGTTAATTATTCTGTCACAAAGCCGTAAAGGTCATGAATCGAAAGTGTGAGAAGAAGGTATTTGCAACATTTGAAAAATTCTCAAAAACTGTTACCCGTTATCAAGGATCCATGAGTTAGAAAATTAGTTTCGTGACATTTCTTCTTGGGATCAAGGTACAAAAAGTTCCTCGGTATACCAAACATTCTCGAGGTTTGCATCAACATCTGACAACAACACCAATCCATATTCCTCAAAGCATTATTATGTTTCCGGGAAAACCCACTGGCTAGGCCCTGTTCGTCCGCTTACATGGAAAAGCGGCTCCATCTTGAACTCAAGTAGCTGGCACGAATTGAAATAATCCCCATAATTCTCCAACAAAGCCTTTCCGCCGCGGTACCAGTCGGTCGAGTCGGGAGGTCCAATTGTCCAAAAGTTTTATAGAAACATTTACAAAGTTTGCTAATTGTTAGCAGAACTACCGCCCTAATTTTATGGAAATTTTCATTTTTCAGGTAGAAATGACATAAGTAATAGTTTAGGAAAACGCTTTCGATTCCTGTAGTTCTATTCTACTTTTGAACGAAACAACTAGGAATAAGCAAGAAAGAATCGGTTGCCCAAAAAGAGCTCTTTTTCGTCATAAGATTCCATGTTTTATTTATAGTTTTCATAAGTACCTCATAGTCGCTCATAGCATCAACGACAATGCGAAAGTCGTGGTTTTATCTTCTTTCGCGAGGAACTCTTTTCCACCATGTCCTGACCGTGGCAGAATCGGAAGGATTTCTCAAAAGATTTGCTCCCAGTTGCTGCAATAGAAAATAATTTGAATGTCGCGAATTTTTCTGAAACTCATTGTAGTTCATTACATGTCTCTAACAACCTAATGACGGTGATGATCAGTTGGTATTTATTTGTTGATGCAAATTTTTTTCATTTATTTGTATTAAATGCGGAATTATAGGCCCATAGGGATTGATCTAAACAACGGGGATCAATTTTAGATTACAATTTTAGATTACAGGTCCTTATTGATCGACCACAATACGAACTTTAGTGTGGATCCAGAGCGCAAGGAGAAGGCCAAGGTCCGAAAAGAGACTGCCTAGTGAGGAGGAGCTAGATCTTCTACATTCGCGTCTCATTTGTCACCATCAAAATTATTCTCGATATCGATCAAGCGACAAATCGACCAAACGTCAGAAGTGATCGGGCGTGCCCCAAAAGAACCCAAGACTGAGTATGAGGACTCAATAAGACTTGCAATTATCGGACCTGAAAAAGCCGGCAAGACCACATTCTCTTTCCAAGCGGCTAAAATGAGATTGCCTAGTGAGGAGGAGCTGGCAGGCGACTCCGCAGAAGTAATTATTTTTGATAAAGCTATAGCTTTTTCGAGAAAATTCAGACTCAGTAAAAAAGTGTAAAATAAAAGATATGCTTAAAATTGAATTATCTTATCATACTGCGGTTAAAAGGTCAACTAATTTCTGATCAAAACTCATACTGACCAGAGTTGCCCGCAATCTTTGTGTTTTTCTCCTCCGCCTCTTCTATGTTGGAAAATTCTTGACAATGATCCACTGGTTAGCCTTAACGTTATTTGTTAATAGCAAATAATCTGTTTAGATCGATTGTAAAGATAAGGACAGGATTGTGAATATCCACGGAGTGTTCATCATGTTCGATGGAATAAGCCCGGTGGGGTTTTGTAGATATTGTTTTCGTTTTTCGTCAAATTTTTTTGCTCCCACATATTCAGCATTCACAGTTCCACAAATTCCATATGGACACACTGCAACTTATTTCCACTCATCAAATAAAATTCTGGCTCAAAATTTTCAGTACCAGAAATTAGCTGGTGAAATAGAGGTCCTCCATAGAATTCTGCTTATGCTTTATGTCATTAGCGGCTTGGTTATCATCTAGAAATACTATTGCTATCTAGAGTTGTCACATCAGCCAGGAAAATGTCACACGAAACTCAAAAATCTTATGTCATTGTAACGAATTAATAAATTTGAAAGCTAGTAGATTCAATAACAGGTGATAGTAGCTTACTCTATCCAAGGAATTGTGATTCAGATAATATAATGTGATAGTGCACGGAGCTATTCTCTCTAGGCGATAGATACAAGAATTGAAAAATGCTCAGAAATCGAGAGGTTTATTAGGCATTTGTCTCTATATGAATTTCTTTCACTTTTTCCCCCATTTTGCTAGTGCCTCAGGAGATAAGTGCAGCACTATGAGCCAGAAATGCAAGTAGGCATTCAACAACACAGTTGAACAGATCCTGGTGACAGTTACTGAAACAGACTTACGTAGTGGCAGAGTTATGAACACAGATCATACATGCGAAACAAAATTTACCGACTGCAATTGGACTTACGCTCACTCAAAGAGACAAAGAAAGAAATATTTGTGATTGAGTAGGTAAATTCACGAGGGGTGTTACAGGAGTCCTTTGGAAAAATCAAAAAATTCTGGTTGGATGTGCCTGAAGATATCAAACGAGATTATTGGAGTAAAATCAGCATTGCTCTCGTTGCGAACAAGTGTGATTCTGAAGGAATGCACGCAATTGAACTGGAAACGGAGGCCCAAAATTTTGCCCGAAATTTTGGATGGCAGTATTATGTGGCTTCGGCGGTAAAAAATACCAACACGAATAATGTTTTAGGTGCTTTCATAATGCATACCCCAAAAGTGGTTTGGAAATAAGAGTAAATATTATTCCCCCCTAAGTAGTCATCTTTCGTCGTGTTTTCATTTCCTCATCCGCATCGCATCTTCTACATTCCCGTCTCATTTTCCATCATCAAAATTATTCTCGATGTCGATCAAGCGACAAATCGACCAAACGTCAGAAGTGATCGGGCGTGCCCCAAAAGAACCCAAGACTGAGTATGAGGACTCAATAAGACTTGCAATTATCGGACCTGAAAAAGCCGGCAAGACCACATTCTCTTTTCAAGCGGCTGAAATGAGATTGCCTAGTGAGGAGGAGCTAGCAGGCGATCCCGCAGAAGTAATTATTTTTGATAAAGCTATAACTTTTTCGAAAAAATTTAGAATCAGTGAAAAAGTGTAAAATAAAAGATATGCTTAAAATTGAATTATCTTATCATACTGTGGTTAAAAGGTCAACTAATTTCTGATCAAAACTCATACTGACCAGAGTTGCCCGCAATCTTTGTGTTTTTCTCCTCCGCCTCTTCTATGTTGGAAAATTCTAGACAATGATCCACTTTATTTACAAGTAAAATTAAAACAAAGATCATTTTCTGCTTTCTTTATCATTGATTGCGGTGAGACGAAAAAGAAATAAAGAGCGCCGCAATCCGCAATGATTTTTAGTAGGGCGCTCTTTTCTCTTTGTGTGTAAAACAAAGCAGATGTTTGAATCAGAACATCGATAATTTAAGAGAGATTGGTCGAACCAATGCATTGCGGAGGACCGCAATTTGCGGACAGACGAAAAACAACGAATTGCGGGCAACTCTAATACTGGCGCCTTAGCTCTGACTTCTAGCCTCTGGCTAAAGTTCAGCACTAAAGCAAAGGATTGGAATCTTCAAGATTCAAATTTTGAAATGTATCCTGATTTTGTGTTTTCTGACACAATTTATCTCCCAATTCTTGCCAACAGCTGCGAATCTGTACCATAAAACTGCACCGGCCGTTACGTCCCTGTTCAACCGGCCCATTTTTCTCGAGAATGATTAATGGCCCGTTCCATCCCATCAACCGCCGGAAGCCAAAAGAGCGCGCAACGATTTTTCGAGAGTGAAAGTAAACACGAGCGCAATTGTTCCGTGAATTTAATAAAACGCTGGAGGGCAGAAAAACTCTGCTGGGCCCACTCAAGAGTTTAGTTTAAAGTGGGTGGGCCCAGGAGCGATACTCACCAAAATGCCAAAGGGCATAAATACGGCCGAATTTTGACCTATGCAATCATAAGTTGAAAACAAATATTTTCGCACTTCTCGACTGCCAACTATGAAGATTTTCGCCATACTCTTGATTGTCTTCATGATCATCGGCCTCACTATGGCCAGTAAGTTACTTTTTTATATTAGGAATAAAGATACCGTAAATTCTGAATTGGCGCAAAATGTTTTGTTAAAAAATTGACTGATTTTTTGCTAATTTTTGGCTAAATTTTCAATAATTTGTTATAATACAGTCGTCCCTCTCTAATCCGACGCAATCCGTTTTGGCCAAAATGTGTCGGATTAGAGAGGGTGTCGGATTACAGAGGGAATGAAATGAGCAAAAATACACAAAAATGCTTGCAAAATTTTGAAGAAAATTTTAAATTTAGATAAAGTTTTACTTAAAAAATTGAACTTTTGGCGAGAAATTCAGAAATTTTCTCCGTCCGCCGCCAGTGGCGGCGGCCGGAGGAAATTTTTGAAAAACATAAGGGGGACCCTTTTGTCTTTTTTCTGCCCTGACCCCCAAAATGTGTCGGATTAGAGAATTTATGTCGGATTAGAGAGCATAACCATTTTTCTTTGTGCGGATAAAACTAAAAATTTACTTGGAAATTTCACTTTGGTTCCGTAAAAATCTGTGCCGTATATCGAGTTTAACCGCACAAAATGCGGTATATCGAGAGAATTTTGTATGGAAAAAATCCGTTCCAGCCAATTATGTGCGGTTAATCGAAAGTGCGGTAAATCGTGTGTGCGGTAAATCGAGAGTCGACTGTAATGTAAAATTTGTAATAAAAATTCAAATTCGCGCCAATTGAGAAATTCGAAGAGTCTTATTTTTCCGTAAGGGATCCATTAAAAGAATCTTATGGAAATAAATCTTACCATGAACAGCCTCAGGCCTATATGGCTCATATCCGAAAGTATTTTCGGATATGAGCCATAAAAGGGACTTGAAAGTTTTCAAGAGCCAGGAATGTTTCAAATAACATTCCTGATATGTTATATCGACTGTACCCCGCTTTGAGGAGGATGACCACTTTTCTCGTTTGTAGCAACGCTCTCTCGCCTGCAAAAAATGTAGAGACGCAGGGGAATTTTACGCGTAATCAGCCTTAAGCCTAAGGGCAAGCCATTTAACCCATTTAAGCCTAAGCCCTTGTTTAGCGGCTTACAAGGGTTGTTTAGTCTAAAACCTATTCTAATTCTCTGCTGTAGCAATTTGGTCATTAACTATCCTCAAAGTGGGTAAGACCGTTATATCCTGAAAGTGCTGTATCCTGCAAAACTTGTCAATTTATTTAACTGCTGATCGCAAAACTTTCAGATGGAAAGCAAGTTAAAAACTCAGGCCGTGTCAAGCGCCAGTACATCGTGAGTTATTTGACAGTTATATCTAGGGCCCGGATTTTTAGGACCGAAAAATCGCATTTTAGGATCCTAAAAAGGACCGAAAAAAGGGCATTTTAGGACCAATTTAGGACCAAAAAACCATAGGGTCCCCCCTATGGTTTTTTGGCAAAAATTTGAGCTCACAGATATAACTTATATCTGTGAGCTTATCTATGATTCCATCTTTGATTTACTGTAAGAGTACAAAGATGAGTCATTGACTCATTTTTCGTTTAGTCACAGCTAATTCCTCAAGCAAACACCGGATGATAATGTTGTCATTTCAGAGAACCGATCTAAACAGTGCCAGCGCTCCAGTGAACCCAGCTCAGACCAATGTCTACCAGCAGCACGGACAGGGAGGTGTGGCGGGCAAGGCGAATGATTGAAGCACATAAGAGTACATTTAACTGAAAATACGATGTTGCCAATTTTTTGATCGCGCTTGTATTCATTTTTATGCTCTGTAAACTATTTTCTACTTTATAAAGGAAATTTTGTACAACAAACGTAAGCGTTGCTTAATAACAACTAGACGCCAGACAATTTACCTTCTTTGTCGGCCTCCAGGATTTCAGTGAGAACCGCATGTGAAGGCCTATCGCCTCAGGATATCGACCCTCGTTTTATCTCCGCCCTGCGACCCTCTGGAGCTTGTTGTTGACCGCCCGGCGACATAGTGACAAAATCTAATGCGGATATGGGAATTTTTGAATTCGCGCGACATCACCCCCGAGGGATTAGGGGCCGAAATATTTTTTCCGTTCTAACTCGCCGAGACCATTTTACCCCAGATGTAAATTTTTGGCAAAACTTTCTAGAAAATTCAAGTAGAATGATTTGTGGATTAAGCGAAAGCTAAGGCTCGAGGCTATCGATTAAGCTCGTCTGTTCCGTGTTCAGGCATCCAAAGTGTACCCTTATATAGTGCGTATCATATTTATATCCCCACCCCATATTTTGGGGTTTTGATACAAAATTCATATCGCCGGCATGAAACTTTTTTTTTCCACATTGTAGAGCATGGCCAAAAACATAGTTTCAACAGAAACTTTCAGAACTCGATCAATAATATAGTTCTAAATTCCGCTATGATATGAAAATATAGTAGTATCATAATTATAACCCCGTATGGGGAAAAAACCAGGCTTTTTGACAAATTTCGCCAAAATTGGCACTGTTTGGCGTTATGCCAAAAATCGGATGAATGATCCAGAATCTAGACACTTTTCCGCACCAGACGCAAAAAACCGCACTGAAAATCGGTTGCTAAAAAAACTGACGCGAAGGTTAGAGTTCACGTTGAGAAAGAGGCCAATTTTTCATACAAAATTGCGAAAAATGTGAACGTGAACTTTAACCTTCGCGTCAGTGCTGAGCTATTCCCAAAAGACTCTGATCTCTGATGAGTGATCAGAGACGGACAGATCCACCCCCCAATTCCAACACTCTTGTATGCAGGCAATCATGTGGTGTGGGTACATTTGAAAACCTTAGGATCAGGCTTAAGCTAAGCCTTATAGCTAGGCTTAAGCGTGCAGCATATTTGGGATTTTGTATGTCCCACACCAAACTTTTTTTACGTCTTGGCTACATTTTGGGATTGGTGGATCATAACCGATTATTTTTGCCTCTTAGGGACATTTGTACCGCTTTGGGGTCGGAATGGAAAGTTTCTTAATAGAAGAAACTTTTGAAATGACTTGTCAATAAACACCGCAATCATGAATCATATTTCTTCAAGATCCTGTATAAATGACGAGAATAAAAACTGAATTTTAAGGTGAGGAAAGCGTTAAATCTTATCTGCGTGACAGTTATTGAGATAACTGATTGGCAGATAACAGAGCAGCGTCGACTAAAATGGGTCTGTTTGTCGCCAGGATATATTTGACGCTTGTCGGGTTTAGTATAAAATTGTTCTGTGCAGAACTTAGCCACGGGCAATATTCTTCTTAGTATTTCTGTAATGTAACTAAACTTTGGGGAAAATTTCTCGGAGTCGAGTTCAGCCCTGCACAGTTATGCTTTGGGCGAAACAACGGAGCGGCTATTTTCCAGTTTGTGGCCAGAACTCAGTTCAAACTTGGGCTTGGATTCCGAATAATGGCTTAAAGTGCAGTTTAGTCAACCCAACGATTCCATGACCCCAAGTGTTAACTAAGAGTCCTCTTTTATGCCTCTTACGCTTAAGCCTAAACTTAAGTGTAAGCCTAATCAAACTTTTTCTATTCTCTGGAAAAGACTTCCTAAAAAATATACCCTAACTCGTATACCTTAACTCTTACCGCTACAACTGCCAAATGTTTCAGACAGGTAGTCAGAGAATCTTTTCACCTCAAGTTTCTGGAACATTCTAGAAGAATTGATATTTTTCGCTTCCCAGCCAATCAAATATTTGCCTTTTTTCACGGATTTCAATATTTGTCTCACATTTCAGAGCAAACTCCGCAACTTTTTCTCAACCCGACTTCTCTTTATTCTTTCTGGAAGATTTGTCTGAATTCCCGAACAATGAATTCCTGGTTTAAAGAAACGTTCTGCAAGCATTACCTATACACCTGTCAACGCACAGAAGGATCAAGAGTGACTCCAGAAGCCATCGCACCTGCCCCGATTCCGTTAGACGACCGGTCCAATCGAATGAGCGGCACTTTCGGCTGGAACGAAACAGCGTCAATAGTCGTGTTGGGACTGCTGATATGCGTGCTCGTATTTCTTATTCTCAACTCGTGCTGTAAAGGTCGTTCAAGTCGCGCGGAAAGAGGGAACAATCCAGGATACGGAATCCCTATCACTTTAGTGGAGGAAGGTTAGTTTTTTAGTTAAGACCACACATAACGTTAGGGTTACAATGAGGAAATTGTGACGTTTGATGAAACATGTTTGAAACAATGTTCGATAAAACAACTCCAAAAAGGTTGGGTCACTCTAGTATCGGGGAGCACCGAAATAGCCCCAAAACCGGTGTCAATCGACTCCATTCAGCCTCCTGGTACCGAAAAAAAATGCTCCCCTGGCGCGGAAATGCTTCTAGAACATTCTAGAAGGTACTAGAATTTTTACGACACTCTTGTTTTACAGGACTATCCTGTAAAACAGGCCAGAATTAAACCAAAGACTTGGGTCTACAAGGTTAGCATGCCCGCGCTTAAGCTTAAAGATGAAGCTCGCGTAAAGTTTTTTGTTCAAAATTTAAGTTTTAAGCATAAACTTAACTCTAAAGCACCCACTCTTAAACCCAAGTCTAAACCAAAGCACGACCGTAGAGCCAAGTCTTGGCTTCAATTCGACACATCCCCGCGTCCCTTAAGACTAAACTTGAACCGTTATTCTAGGTTATTGCCAAAAAGTGTCTATGTTGCAGTCCATCTTGTTACAAACTAGTCCATCTATCTAGGACTGCAACATCTATAGCCTTTTGCGAAATATATTCAATCAAATCCGTTGCTTTTACAGGTGTCGTCAACTTTGCCGCTCAACCGCCGACCGTCGAGAATGCGAGCTGAGGCCGTGCTTGTGTCGACGAGAATATCAATAAAACGTGCGGCATTGATCAATTTTTTGCGCCAGTTTGAAATTTTGTCTTCTCAATGTCATTTATAGTATTGATTCATTGTTTTGTATAAAAGCGTGTTCAATTTCAATTGTACTTTTTTTCTCTGTTTAAAGGGGTTTAGCAATATCAGATTTGAGATTAGCCCCCTTCTCGCCGACACTGTAATTTTTACAGCACCGGAAATTGTGATAAAATACCAAGTTACCAGTTTAATGTCACGGGCGTAAATCGTGCCCGGGGTTATACGGTCTGATTTACGCTCAAATATTTGATTTCCCGCATTTTTATTCTTCAAAAATACTTTACAAACATAACAAAGACATAGAAATAGTCGAGATCAAACTGAGATATGAATCTTTTCACTGCGCGGCAAACGCGCACACGACACTGAGTGTCGCACTTGCCGACTCGTCAATCCACACTTTCTTTGATTCCGAGTCTGAGAACGAGACGTGAACATTGATCTTTGCGGGCTGAAATTCCAGATTCTCGAATAGTTTGAATATAATACGTCAGTATTCAAATATTTCGATTCAAAAATTTGATTTCCCGGGCAATTTTCCTGAGCAAATTTTCCGGTATACAGTCAAACCTCGCTATAACCCCCTTGGATATAACCCCCTTGGGCCTGGAACGGACCCAAATGAAAAATACAAGGATTTTCCCCCGTCATAACCCCCTCCCCGCTTATAACCCCCTCTGGGGAGGGTCGGAAGAAAAAAGCATAGGGGGTTCCACATGAAAAATTTTTCCAAAATTTTCTTTCAATTTTTCTTCAAATTTTTAAAAATTCGACCCCAAATTAAGGCAAAATAGTGTAATTTTAATGCAAAAATGTATAAAAATGGTAATAATAGCCAAAAAACACAAAAAAAACTATTTTCGGGCGTATTTGGACCCTTTTTGCCTTTGAAAAGTTTTCCCCTGTTATAACCCCCCCCCCTGAGCCAGATCCCGGAGGGGGTTATAACGAGGTTTGACTGGCAATCGGTAAACCCCCCCCCCCGGTAAAACCCCGCGGCTTTTTTGGCCATAACTTTTTACTGGAATATTCTAGAAGGATGAGTAATAGCTGAAATCAAAGCTAAGACTCGGGGCTATAAACCGGTATATTACACGCTGGATCTCCATTCAAGATTCTCGAGATTTAATTATTTTTGTCTCAAATTTTCGAATTTTCAAAAAAATTCGAGAATTTGAGACAAAATGACTTGAATCTCGAGAATCTTGAATCGAGATGTGGCAAGTAATATACCGATTTGTAGCCCAGAGTCTTAGCTTTCATTTAAGCTATTACTCATCCTTCTAGAAGGTTCCAGTAAAAAGTTATGCTAAAAAAGGCCGCGGGGGGTTTACCTAGACTCGGTTTGACTGTATGCTTTTGGGTACTAAAATATCAATTTCTCGACTATCAGCTACATTGCCCCAGGCTTTAGAATCAATACTCCAAATTTTGTATTGAAAACCAGAATCTCACCTCTGTGATTTGGAGCAGGAACTGACTCTTGAAATAGGTATCTCCTTTGCTGAGCTCGATTATCCTCTCCTGTTCGTACCCATTCTAGAATTATCCATAGACCATAAACAGAAAAAGGACTCAACAAAACGACCTACCTGCCCTGTGGCATCTCGAAGAAAGGTGACCTCTGCCTGGATGGTGATGCTCTGGATTCGCCTCGGGTTATTGGACTCTATGACGCCTTCCAAGGTCAACGGCAGTGCTGGCGCAGAAATTGTGACTGAGGTTTCGTTGTCGCGCGGCTGTGGCGTTATGTTCAGCTGAAACGGGAATCAGAAATGTTTTTCAAGCATCTTAGAGACTTTCGGGATGGATCTGGGATAGGGCTAGGAGGAACACCTGACCCAAAATCGATCCAATGAAGAGAAATTTAGAGAAAATTATTTAAAAAGCAAATTTCAGTTTTTCAGCATCTGAAATTTGGCTTAGCATTATGAAATCCATCCAGAAATCCCAAAAACATTTGTATGTCAACCTTTTTACCACTATTGTATCGCAAATAACTTTTAAAAATTCTCGTCGGATCAGTTTTTGGGTCATGTGTTCCCTCCCAGCCCAAAGCTGGATGTCATCTTTAGGCCATTTTTGTCTCGATTAGTCCAAAGCTCGGCCTGATGGCATCCAATGACAAAAAATGTCATTCCAGATCGAAAACAAAAAATTTAGTTGATTTGGAGTAGCATTTTAGGAGAGCTTTGCCGGCCCTATATGAGTATACGCGTCTCCCGGAAAAAAAATCAAAGGGGGGGGGGACCCTTTTGATTTTTTTTGCTAAATTTTTCCGAAAATGATTTTTCAAACCATAGGGTCCCCTCTATGGTTTTTTCGCAAAAAATTTTCAATTTGCAAAAAAATCAATAGAGTCCCCCTATTGATTTGGGAGACGCGTATACTCATATAGGGCCGCTTTCCCAACAAGTTGTGAATTTGGATTTTTTCCAAAAAAGTCATCCGGAAGACGAGTCGCATCAAAAACTCGATTTTTTCCAAATTTGGCCTTAAAATGACCTTTTAGAAGTTTCAGGTGACACCCCTGCTCGCAGCTGTCAGAATCTCACCTTAATGTAAGTGTGGAATGCACTCTGGAAGAAGGCTCGCGGCAGACCCAAAGGAAAGTCGAACAGTTGCTTGAACAATTCCCGAAAGTTTTTCAGCATCTGAAATTTGGCTTAGCATTACGAAATCCATCCAGAAATCCCAAAAATTCTGACATTGGTCGTCAGTCTCGGACTGAACTCCGCAGAGCCTCCGGTCTTCTTCGAAGGTACCGAAGCGTCCAATTTGACCAAAGTATTCTTTGTATAAACGACTTTGTCGGCGAGACGCGTGTTTATTAATCCTCGTCGATTCTCATCCGATACCGTTACTGGGCTGAAAATTGGTTAAAAATGTTTAAAGTGCAAAACAAATAAAAGTGCAAACCCCAATGGTTGACCGCTCATGAAAAGCAAAGCGTTCTCGACATTTTGGTTCAGCTGAGAGAGTAAATGGATCAGAGACAGCGTCCTGGAGTCGACGTCGAACGATCTTTGGTACAAGGCGACCCAAGAGTTTCGAGCTTCCGCAACTTGGCTGAGGAGGAATGGCATCTAAATTCCTGGATTTCATTTCGAAATTTGTCAGAAAGTGTCGTGCGATAGTGCACTCTAACCAAGGGAGAGACTCTCTTTTGCATCCTGGAGCGAAAGAAGACCCTCTCTCTCTATGGGTGCTGATAAGAGACGATGAGACGGTTAGACACAGATTTTAGATGTAAAGGTTAGTCGAGTCACAGAAGTGGTTCTTTTTGTCACAGATGTGGCATGTGGCGTTGTGTAAAAACCTTATAAGGGCGTATCTTAGGCTTAGGTTTTAAGCTTAGCCTTAGGCATAGGCTGAGACCCTCTTTTCAAGGGTAAATCCGTAATTATTGTTTGAATTTGGCGGGAAATTTCAAAAATCTGTGACAAAAAAGAACCACTTCTGTGACATTGAAAACCCTCACGCGATTTTAGGCGCACAAATCCTTATAAGGACAGCCCATTAGTCTTAAGTTTAGGCTAGATGTTCAAGCCTAACGATCAGCTACGGATATAGTGTCTAACCTTTCTCCTCATCTGCGATGCATAGACTCCCATACAGAGACAGGCAGAGAGAAAGAGAGTGTCTGTCTACTTTCCCTTTCACAACCATAAAAACTTGCCGCTGCGAGAATCTGTCTGTCCCTGTGCGCGGTGCCTTCCCATCCAGAAAGTGTGAGAATCTTAATGTTCAGCATAGTCAGGATTCCCTTGATCGCTTTCCACGTTTTGGCCAGACAATCCGTGAACGAGGAGGCAAAGTCGAAACATTTCTCTTTTCTCGGCGTCGCAGATAAGATCTGTAAATAAAAATGCTACAATTTTTCAACAGGTTAATTTGAAGGTAAGATATTTTGGAGTCTTCTAGACAAATATAGCTTATAATCCAGAGAAAATTTCTGGCTTTGATTAAAAGTTATCGAACATTCTGGAAACAATGTCAGGGCCAGGTAGCAGCTACCTGGTTCTGAGCCTGTTTCCAGAATGTTCGACGATTTGACACAATCCCAAAAATTTTTTCTGGAGAGTAAGCTAAATTTGTCTAGAATTTTCTCTAAAATACTGGCAACTGCTACTGTCAATGCTTTTACCGTTACTTCTCCAATTTTGCTTCTATATCAAAATTTTAACTATTTTCACTTTCAAATTCACTTTCTCTTTCATTTCCATCTTTTGCACCGAATGTCAACAAAAACAATATCAAATGTCAACCAAAACAATAAAAACCGCCGCAGGCGTCATTCACTTTAAAGTCATTCGTCACCAAAGTTTTGCAGCCACAGGCTCGCTCGTCATTCGCGCGATCTCCGTTTCTTCTTGCAAAGTTGAAAGTTGTGTCCGATTAATTACTTTCGCTTTCCTAAACGATGGGTTCCCCGAAATTTGTGACAATTCCCTTCGAGCAGGTGAGAAAAAACCCTCACGTGATCCCGATTTGGAAAGGGTTTCCCCAAGAACAGGTTTCCCCGGGCATTTCTATGATTTCAGTCTCGGCACGAGACTCTCGAATCAAAGGTATAAATAGGCCATTTCTGAGCCATGTCTAGTCTCGAGCACCAAAGGGAAGCGACGAATAACGGTCTTCCTACCAGCTCAATACTGTGCAATGACAACTTTCATCCTGAAAAGTATCCTGAAATCCCCAATGTCAACTTTTTTCACCGCTACTTTACTCCTCCTGGCAATCTCGAATAGCGGTGTGTGGGCCCAGTACTACTACAGTCAATACGGTAACAGCGGGTACGGTAGCAACTACTATCCAAACTATCAACATGGTGACTACTATTCCGGCTATCAACACCAAGGTGGTGGCTCAGGAGGTCATGCCGGAGGTCACGCGGACACCAACGTCATTGGCTCGACCTTTGGAGGCCACGAGCGATCGATCGGCGACGAACACTTCAAACTGAAGCTCTGGCCGGAATTCCACTTGAGATAAAACTTTGCGCATTCATTTCAATCATTTTGTTCAGTTTTGTTCGTTTTCTACCAAATAATTTCGCTTGAATATTATTTATGTGTTTAAATTCGCGCCATTTCAGTTTACCCCTTTAAAAGGGGGCTAGCTTGAATCCGATATTGCTAACCCTATCTTAAATTCGTATTTTAGAGGGGGTTAGCAATATCAGATTTGAGCTTGCCCCCTTATAAGGGGGCGAAACTGAAATGGCGCGAATTTGAACGCATAAATACCAGTCCGCGAATTTATGCGTTTGCCTGGTATTTCTTATGTATGTGTATTCCGGTCAAGATAAAATTTTGCGAATTCATTTCAATCGTAGTTTTGCACGTTTTCTATGTACCGTATTTCCTCTAATTGAGCCCCTCGGCACAACGCCAAGGCCGTTTTCTAGGTTTAAAAATTTGCTAAAAATTCTGAATTTTTGATATGTTGTAGCTAAGGACATAGGCTACTACATATTTCAAATTCAGAATTTTCTAGAAGCTATAAAGTGGATTGCCAAGCTTCGCCAATTCGAGCCCGAATTTGAGAGGGGGCTGAATTAGAGGAAAAACGGTATGTGAATTCCGGTCAAACCCTCCTCCCCGCTTACCATTTTTGGCATAACTTTCTTCTGGAACATTCTAGAAGGATGAGTAATGGCTCAAATGAGAGCTAAGACTCTTGGCTACCGATCGGTATATTACATGCCGCATCTCGATTCAAGGTTCTCGAGATTCAAGTATTTTTGTCTCTTTACTCTTGTTTGAAAATTCATGAGTAAGGAGACAAAAAGACTTGAATCTCGAGAATTTTTAATCGAGATGCGCCATGCAATATACCGATCGGTAGCCCAGGGTCTTAGCTCTGATTTGCCCCATTACTCATCCTTGTAGAATGTTCCAGAAAAAAGTTATGGCCAAAAAGGCCGTGGGGTAGTCTTGACCGGGATTCTTCATATTGTGTATGTATTCTACTGTAGAGCCGTCAAGACTCAATATAACGGTCCCCGCGATAGCAGAATCGGAATTTGGAACGGACCAATAGCAAATTCAGATACAAATCATGAATGCCTTACATAAGACATCCATCCAGAAAACCTCTTCCAGAAAATTTCGTCTGTTCTATTGAAGATTGACTGCGACGAATTTTGCGTGAAACATTTAATTTTTCTTGTTTGCTATAAAAATGACCCCGAATCCAGAAAACGGTGATAGAATCCTGGGATTTCAGGATCTCGTGACACAATTTCCTATTCTATGCTTTCTTATCTCGCGCATTTCGTTGACTTGTTGCAAAAATTTGTGATACAATAAACTTTTTTTTCCAACCTCAAGCATGACCACAGACTTTTTGAGTATTCCATAGCTCTCGCCGATCTTGGCCGCTGTGAATGCCGTCACTTGTCCTCCGGCTATGCTGATCAGTGCCCCGATCCAGCTCGACGTTTCCATGCTTTCGCACTGAAATTTGGAAAAAATTAGGCGAGAAATTTGCGTTTTCTTGGAAAATTTTTGGTTTTTAGGAATGAACAAAACATTTTAGTGAGTAATTTTGCAGGGAATCCATAAATTTTGATGTTAAAAGGTATGATACAGAAAAAAATTGGGTTTCAGGATTGAGAATGGTAACTGGGAAAAATTGGATCCTGGAAAAATCAGACAGCTGAAAATCTCGGCGGAAAACCGAAAAATTTGAATTTGTCCCGTTATTTTCGGGCAGTTAAGTCAAATTCTCGTTAGCTAAAAAATATCTATGGCAAGCTATTGATCAAAATCGAATTTTTGGCAAAAAAAAACACAAAAAACTAGCGATTAAACGTAAAATTTTTGGCCAAAGTATAGCTTAGAAAGGTCATTTTAGCGGTAATTTTCATCATATCAGTCGATTTTGCGGTGTGACACCTGTAAAAATTTGACCCCAAGGAAATTTACGGGTAGCATTCTTCTAGAAGAATTTTGACAGTGATTCCGAAAATGAAAGTGAGAGTAATGCCACGATCGCTTTAACGAAATGGTAGCATACCAACACAGTGGTACTGTATAACTTTACCTGCCCTATGATAATATACGGTTCTCCCGATTTCACAAAAAAAAACCATAGGGGGGACCCCATTGATTTTTTTGAGAAATTTGTCAAAATATCAATAGGGTCCCCCTATGGTTTTTTTCGCCTGTGAAATCGGAAGAACCGTATATTATCATAGGGTCACTTTACCTAATACGGTATCGCTTTCGCCAAGATTGCCAGTCACAATATCGCAAAATTTCCCAAAAAACTAACAAAAATGCACAAAACTTACACATTCCTTGACCTTTTCCAGAATCGGCACAGCCATAGATTTCCAGTGGCCATAGCGCAGCGCGACTCTCGCAATCTTGTACAGAGTCCATCGATTCACCGGCGCCTTCAGCAACCTTTCCAGGATTTTCTCATGGCTGTTCTCGCTCCACGAAGCGAACATCAAGCTGTACAGTTCCATCGGAAAGATTCCCACGTTTTCGATCGGAGCCTTGAGGAACAGGCTCTCGATGGTCCAACGCGACACTGCGCAGCCGCATTTGGGATGGTCGTCGCATATGGCGCATAGGGTCTGGAGGAGAAGTCCCAGGTCTGGCAGGTGAGATATTTGCATTGATGGAATGTGCTCGACCAGACTTTGCACTATTACGGCTGCGTTCTTCTCGATGCATTGAGGAAGGCGCGCGAAGGATCCAACGAATTTGTAGAACTGAAATTTTTTAAATCGATATTTCAAGTGATTCAAAAAGAAGAAAAGATGAATTCTATAATTCGATTTCAATTTAAAATATCAAAAAATGGTAAAGTCCAAAATTATGAGAGAAATAGCATGCAAACGCATAATTTCGCTTGAATATTATTTATACGTTTAAATTCGCGCCATTTCAGTTTACCCCCTTTAGAAGGGGGCTACCTCAAATCTGATATTGATAACCCCTTCTAGAATACGATTTTAGAGGGGGTTATTAATATCAGATTTAAGCTAGCCCCCTTCTGAAGGGGGCTAAACTGAAATGGCGCGAATTTGAACGCATAAATATCAGTCGCAAAAATATTACAGGGATTACGGTAACTGATTTCCTTACCCGAACTTTGTTCTGCATCTCTGTCGTTGCTCTGATATCGCCGATTGTTGCGGAAATAGAGGACAAGAGCAGGCCTTGGAAATGCTCCGCTTCGCCGCAAGTCAAAAGGTTTCGAACGAGTTGAGCGCACGAGATCCTCAGCTTGATATTCTCACCTGACAAAAGTTGAATCCACGGTCCTCCTTTGTCTCCTGAAACAAATCTTCTAGATAAAAATTTAAAAAATATATAAAAACTTCAGGTATGTTTTGGACTACCTGAGAGTATGTCAACGTAAAGACCGCTCGAGGTGAGATTTTGCATCGCTTCCAGCCAAGATTCGATGACGCGATCGGAATTCATTTCAGTGAGTCTCGGGAAGAAGTCTCGGAGTGTCTAAATTTATTACAGGTAAAATTTTTTCAAGCAGGGCTGAAGGTGAGATGGGCGTAAAGCCAAATTTTTGGGGGAAGGCCTCAAATTTTATTCTTTTATGCCTCCAGGGCATAAAAGAAATTCGCAACTGGAATCTGACATGAGATTTGTGCTCAACCCCTCCAGAAAAATTCCTGGATGTAAAAAATCTAGGACGAAAATGGTAAAAAATGCTCATTTTCATTTCCAATGTTCCCAGGGCACAAAATTGTAAGTCCAATGGGGGATTTTTAGGTGAAAACCAAAAATCACCTAGAATGCGATTTTTTTTTGAAAATTTTTAGGTGATCACCTAAAATGGCAATTTTTTCATAATTTAAGCTCAAAATTTTCAATAAAACTTTCCGAAAGATCTCCAAAAAAAAATTTTTTTTTAATTTTTTGGAAAAATTTTTTGAAAAATTTTTTACGGAAATTTTTTTGGAAATTTTTTGAAAAGTTTATTGAAAACTTAGAAATTTTTTTTGAAAAAAAAAAAGTTAAAAAAAATAAAATTCAGAAAAAGTGTAATAAAAAATATGGCGAAAATTTTTGATTATTGTGACCAAAAAGCTTCACCTATTTCATCACCTATTTTGGCACTTTTCATCACCTAAAAATCCCCAGTCTACCAATGAGCATTGGCGCAGCTCTTACCTTTTTCCTTGGGAAAACTTCTTGGATTTGGAGTCCCGATTAAGCGTTCTAGAAGGATTTTTTACATCCCATTCTTCAAAAAAATTATTCCTGACCCAAAATCCAAATCCAAGAAGTTCCCCTCAAGCGATAAAGCTTGGCCCCTTCAATACTCACCTTGACTTGCGCAGCTTTCCAATGCTGCGGGAAGCGCGCCAGCTTGCAAATATCCTTGAAAAGGCCCGAGGCCAGCGCCTTATTCGAAAATGATTCAGACAAAGCATCGATGAGAGTCGAGATCTGAAACAAATCCGTTATTCGATCGAGAATTTTTAACTGAATTTTAACTCACCTGGTCAGGTATCGCCAGGCTGCTCCTGGAAGCGAGCGCAGTGGTCGAGTTGTAGACGGCCATTTGCATGGGCAGGTCGCAGTTCTGCTTCAGCAAATCTTTTCCGAGCCCTAGGCAGTTGCTGGTCACTGCGTAGGTCTCCTTGAAATTTGAAATGACGTTCAAGAGTCGAATTTTTACTTCGGTGCTCGCTTCGTTCGAGCAAAGGACTTCGCTCAGCTTCTCCAGAACGATCGAAGGGAAGGCTCTGGAATTGGAGATTGGGTCAGAGATTGTTTTAAATGAGAGAAACTATACTATAGTTTACCAAACTATACTAGTTTTTCATAGATATCACCATGCTTAAGCACAAACTTAAGCTTTGAGTGATAGCTTAAAATGTTCCTAGGCCTTAGGCGAACAACTTAGGCTTAGGTTTAAGCTTTGTCTTAGGCTTGGGCATAAGCGACGAACTGTCCCCGGGGACGAATTGTCCAAGGGACGAACTGTCGCGTACCCTAAAATACCCCCGCTGGCTATTTAAGAATTACCCATAAAAGGATCAACCATCCCCAGGAACAGAAAGAGAAATAGTGTCTAAATTCCATAGGACTGCCCCCGCGGCTTCGCCGCTTGGCGGCGCCCTTGGTTATCCAGGATTGCCGGAAGCGATAACTTTCCGAGCCTGGCTCGGCCCCGGCTGAGTAATAGCTCATTTTGCTTGGCTCATTGAGAGCTGTCGATTGGTATATCACTCGACCGGATCCGAGTTAGGCTGAGAAAGTTTCCTTTGTAAAAACCCTCCAAAAACTGAAAAATGGCGTTTTCTCGACTTTCCTGGCGGGACCACCCCAATTCTGACATTGATAACCCCCCCTAAAATCATGGGTTTTTGGGTGGTACTCGCGAGTTTGGGGTCCGGGACCCCCAAAAAGTGGGTTATTCTGCTCGTGGGGGGCTTCACCTATCAACTTAGAGGGACCCGAAATGAGAGGTTAGAGAAAAAAAACTCATAATAAACCCTCTCTGGAGGAGTATTGTAATAAAATACCCCGGAGGCTATTTAAGAGGAAATACAGTATGTAGATGTAACATTCTTATAACTGAGTAAAACTTACGATGAGTATTTTCCAAATTCCGTAATCGCAAAAATTGCCGACTGAAGTTCCGTGTCTTCGTCACAATCCAGACTTTCTATGAGCAGATGATGCACCTGAAATTTACCTTCTTAAAACAATACACCGGATCTATAGCGTTACCTTTTTATTTTCGGATATCAACGGCGCCAAGGCGGCCAGGAAGAGAAGGGTCAAGGATCGGGCGTAGTAGTCATTTGAGTGCGAAACTTTCATTATCCTGAAATTTACATACAGAATATTTTGGTTGGAGTTTTTCAGATTCGGGATGGAATCAGGTGATCACTAAAAGTTTGTCCCGAATCCAGAAGAATTGTGTGCAAAAATTATAATTTAAGATAATGAATCATTTCTGAGCCAAAATTGCCCAGGCTCATAAATTTTAATTGCTTAGCTTCAAAAAATATATAATTTGGATTGAAAACATTAAAAATTCTTGATTGCTAGGCATCCAAATATGGAATTGGGACTATAAATTAGTAATTGCCTGAAGCTAAGAGACAGAAGTTCAAAATCACAAAATGACAATTTAATTAATAATCTCAGAAATTAGTCTCATCTTAGTAATTAATAATTTCAAAAATCGGAACAGGTAAGAAACGATAATTTATCATCAAAAAGTTATTGGTAAAAATAAAGTTTATCCTCGAAAACATACCTTCTCACGATTTCATCGCCGGAAAATGCAACATGCAAATGATGGCTGAATTCTTTGACGGATTTCACAATCTAAATTACAAATCTGTGAATTGTCGTACTAAAAAAAAATTTTTTTAATAGGGGATCACATATTCGGACTTATCCAAATTGTCCCTCACACCAAAATTTTTTATCCGTCTCTGACAATACTCTCACCTTACAAATTCCAGAATATTCAAAACCCTCAAAAATTGCCCAAAATTGTATTTTGCAACCTTCTAGAAACCTTTTATGAAATGTTCCAGAAAATTTTAGCATGTAATACAGGCAATAGTTTTCCAGGATTACTCAGCCAGAATTTCTCAGTTAAATTAGAAAATAGTTTTTAAAGAAAGTACCGTTAGTTTACTTTTTTCCTCTTCTTAATCAAAAAATGTAGTTCAGAGAACATTCTAGAAAGTACTAGAATTATTATCCGCTATGACCGACAGAAATGGATATCAAAATTCCGGAATAAAAAACAATCCCGAAAAGTGACATGCACTCTTACGTACCCTGAGCCGAGTCATGTTGACGAACTGTTCCAATTTCGCGCTCAATTTCTCGCCTTGAAACGCTTCGGCCAGCCGCAAAAGTACGGTATTGACGAAAACCGGAAACGGCATTTGCTCGATATAGGCCGGAGTGTCGGTGATGGCCGCGAGCACATCCGGAAGAGAGGTCGATTGAAGTCCTGGAAAGAATTTGGCGTTTATAGAGCGAGAACGGAATACACCTGAGCAAACTTACCTTGCTCAATTGCCAAATTAGCCGCGTGGAAGCGTTGATTGAAATCCATTTTCTGGATCGATTGGCGCAAATCCTGAAAAGTGAACGTATTCAGTTCAGCAGTGACGTCAATATACATGAATATACTATAAAATAGCTGAAAAAACTATAGTATAGTTTTAAAACGAATCTTGTTTCTAGAATATGCTAGACGGCGAATAATAGCTCAGACAGTGATGTCAATTTCACGGAGGCTGCTCCTTTATGCTGCAAGCGTACCGTTTTAGCCCCAGTCTGGAGGGACGGCAGAGAAAGAAAGATAACACTCTCTCACCCTTCGCTGAAAAGAAGGGAAAATCTAGTGAAGCGCACAGGCAGAGAGAGATATATAACGCAAGGACCCTTTGGCAGAGAAAAAGAGACGGTGAAAATAGCACGCTAAACACGCAGTGCCCCGTATCATGCATTTTTTGTGGGCCGGGGAAAAATTTTTTGGGATTCCCACACCCGGCACATCCAGGGCTATCGATTGAGCTATCGCATAGCCCCGTACGTGGTCATGCCAACCTTACGCTTTAGGTTAGAGTGGACTATATTATAGTTTTTAAATGTATATTGCTTCTGACCATTGCTTCTGAATATGCAAAAAGACGAATAATGGCTCTATGAAATATCCATTTAAAAACTATACTCTAGTTTTCAACTATTTTCCAGTTTTCCCCTAGATATTGACGTCACTGGTTTCTATGCAGTCTATCTATCTGTCTAACTGCCACCAAAATCTTGTAGCAATTATTGTCTAACAAAATCTAAAGCACAAAGAATTCTAATTGCATCAAATGCGTTCCGACTACAGAGCAAGCTCTAAATTGAATTTGAATTGCCGCAATTTTTGTGAGTCAGTTTTATGAGCCGCTTCCTCGGAAAATATTTTCTTTTCCTTTTTCCATGTGTGCCTTAAGAGTTAAAGTTTGATATTTTTGAAAAAAAGTGAAGAAAATAAATAAGTAAATATGTACTAATACTATGTACTTTTACCTGACAGTTCACTAATCATCAACTCTTCCCATGCTCCCGACTTCCATATAAGGTATGTTTCAGGAAAACATTGATTTGGTGTCCAAACATTTCGCCAAAAATCCTCACCTCATAAAATATTTATTCAATACAATCGATAAAGGCAAGATAAAAAAACTTTCGGCAAGACATTTTTCAATCAATGTATGACTTTAGGTCGAGAATCTCGACTTAAGCGGCAAGTAATGCTAAGAAATCGGCAAAGTTGGGGCTCAGTTACAATGCAAATACAAACGTAAATAAGAAAAAGAAAAAATAATACTAAGTAAGATGAAAAGACAAATAAGATAAATGCAAAAGATTACAAAGCATTGCAAGAATTTCACGATAAATTTCTAATTGGCAACATTTTTTCATTGAGAGCTGCTGCCTTGAGAGTCGCCTTGGGTGGGCCTTTGGTAGGGCTTGTCCTTGTTCCGCTTAAGTTGCACTTTCAGGCGCTTCGATCCAATACTGAAACCGTTCATTGCGGATATTGCGTTCTGAGCCGAGGTCGCGTTGTCGTAGCTCACGAATCCTGAAAGTCGAGAATGTTAGCCAAAGGCAATGTGTTGCGTATTGAAAATAAAAGGTCAAATTTTTTGAGGCCAAATAGAAACTGGTATCAACCTGGAAGTCTTGATCTTGAACCAAGACCATGGCTTATAACGAGATCAACGACTTTTTTGGAAAGATCAGTTCCAAATCTAGACATATTATTATCCGTATCCAATGAGTATAGCCATTTGAATTCGCGGGTTGATAGAGCAGGCGCAGTAGTGGAGAAAGAGTGCCTTGGCATGCAGGTTTTTTAAGGCATTTCGAGACAATATGATGGAACCCTTGGAGAGTAAATTGACCCCGCTGAACCCAAATCCGGGATCAGATTTGAACTTTTTCCTTTAAATCCTGGAAAAATCCATAATTTAAAAAGAAAAGTTCAAAAATCAAAGATCAAGTTCAAATCTGATCCCGGATTTGGATTGTCCAGGGTCGATTTACTCTGCAAGGGTTCCATCACACAGTCTCGAAATGCCTTAAAAAGCCTGCATGCCAAGGCACTCTTTCTCCACTACTGCGCCTGCTCTAACAACCCGCGAATTCAAATGGCTATATAGAAAGTCAAGAGTCTCGATCTTTAAAGTACAAGCAAGAGTTGAGATCGAAATTTCTTTATAGAGTAGTTTGGTATCCTGGATTTTACTCAAAAACGTTTCAAGCCTCTTGACCTAAGGCATTCATTGATTTCAAATGTCTTACCGAAGCATTTGCTGAGATTCGTTTGTTTATCGACAAAAACTTTCGCGGACAACACTTTGCCAAAGTGGGAGAAAAGTGCGTGGAGCTCATTGTCGGCAAAGTCCTGTGGCAGGTGATATATGAACAGGTTGCATCCGTCGGGACCTTTGAATTGGCCGCCATCCACGGCTGCGCTCGGAGTTGGAAGAGCTGCGGACAAGAAATTGGGCGCGGATAACGGATTGTTGACTGAAATTTTTGACTCACATAATGAAAACATCTCCAAAAATGGACATTAATAATTGCATTAAAAAATTTTTCGTCAAATGGTTATGGATTCTGGATATTTATGGACTCTATGAGTCATAAATACGATACTAATCTATTTGCAACTATACATTATTTAGTGATGATTCACTTAGGCACCAAAATGTTCCCCAGACCATTGAGAACATTTTGGTATGTCACATGCCCGAATGAATAATCAATAAACTAAAACTACAAAAAGTAAAAATTGCGCCAATTTGAACATTACCGTCAAATTAATTTTTTTTGCCCAAAACTCACATTGCAACTGCGACGAAAGCACCGCCGGAAGCGCCTTTTGCAACAAATCGCTGGCCGAGCTCTGCAGAGAACTTTGATGCTGGATCGGAGATGAAAGACGCTGGATCAGATCCGCGGCCGTCGTCGTGCTCGTCTGCGGCAAGGTCGAGTAGTGGCACAGAGGCGCAGGATTTCCTGGAAGCAGTCCCGAGGACAATAAAAGTTGGGTCAATTGTCCGGAGTTTTCTTGGCCACCTGAATCACAAATTTAGTTAAAAGTGCAAGTATGCAACTTTAAAAGGAACCTTGTTTGAAAAGTTCGGCAACTTTTTGCTGCTGGTAGAAAGATGTTTGCTGCTGGATTTGCTGTTGTTGGGCCACTGAAAATGAAAAAGTTAGATCGAGACTATAGAAAGATCTAGACTTTAGAAATCACCGCATTCAAGCTAAATTAGGACCGTTCACTTTCTTGAGAGAAATTTTTTTGAAAATGTTGGAAAAATTTCTGGATTTATCAAAGTACACGGAGAGATTTCTGAATTGGAATGCTGCGAAAAGACGAGAATGTTTCCTTCTAGATTCTTTCAGATTCCTTCCATGAACAGCTCAAAGTTAAACAGAAGCATCAGAGATCAAACATCAAAGATCGCCCTGATTCCAAATTTCAATCGGCCAATAGCCTATCCAAAAACCCCGAACAACTGTCAGACAATCCTTGAAATGAAGCAGAGTTAGAGCAAAACTCGAACAAAACAGAAAACTGTTATCTATTTTTTTGCACTTCACGTCTCTTTACCCATATTTTGAGTCGACGTGGAAGGGCTCTGAGTAATGAATTGGCTGAGCTTGGACGTTTCCGTCTGGGAAGAAGATTTGGTCAAACTATTCAATAATTCTTCCAGTTTCGCGGAACTGGAAGACGAAACGGACGTGTTTTGAGACGAGCTCGCGATATTACTCGTCAGACCCGAGATTACTACAAACTTTCTATGAACGGTTTCAAAATATGCACTTTTAACTACACCTATAGTCTATATCGGTCTTTAAGCATGGTCTTTTAACTACACCTATAGAATGCAAAAATATGTGCCCTGGGGGCTACTTTGGAATACTGTATATTTGCCATTTTGAGGCCTTACGAGGAATTTTGAGTCAATATGATGGAACCCTTGGATAGTAAATCGACCTCGCTGAATCCGAATCCGGGATCAGATTTAAACTTTGATCTTTTCTCTTAAAAATTTGGATTTTTCCAGGATTTAAAGGGAAAAGTTCAGAAACCAAAGATCAAAGTTCGAATCTGATCCCGGATTTGGGTTGAGCGGGGCCGATTTACTCTCCAAATGTTCCACCATATTGACTCAAGATTCCTTGTAAGGGCTCAAAATGCTAAATCCCCCTATATAGTATGCCAGTGTGCTGTATCTCTTTTTGCCGGCCTCCGTTCGGGGCAAGGTTGGTGTCAAAATGATCCTTAGGCTTGGGGCATCCCGGGAAAATTATTAACTTTCTGCGCAGAAGGGAACTTTTTCGAGTTATGGACTCTCGAAGTTTGCCTGAGGCCATATATGGCCAAAATCGAGATTTTCGAAACCAGACCATTTCCGACCGTAATTTTTTGCACCCGGGGGTTTTCGATGGTGCTGAATCCGAATCCGGGGTCAAAAAAATTATCGGGGTACCCCCGGGGTACGAATTTTTTCAAAATTATTTTTATAAGGAATTTGGCCGTTTCTGACGCTAATTTTTTGCAACCGGGGGTTTTCGATGGTGCTGAATCCGAATCCGGGGTCGAAAAAATTATCCGGGGTACCCCGGGGTACAAAAAAAATTTTTTTTTCGAAATTTTTTTTGTTTAGTACCCCACGGAGGGCATTCTGAAGTAGTTGAGGGCCGCAGGCCCGAAATAGTCTCATGCTGCTCTACTCCCGAACAACCCTGACTCCCGAACGACAGCTGTTGAGGGCCGCAGGCCCGAAATAGTCTCATGCTGCTCTACTCTCGAACAACCCTGACTCCCGAACGACAGCTGTTGAGGGCCGCAGGCCCGAAATAGTCTCATGCTGTTCTACTCCCGAACAACAGCCGAGGGCATACTGATGGCGAGCGGCCGAAGACCGCGAGGTCGGGCGCGAAGCGCCCGACCTAGGTTTTTTTCCAGCGGCCTTCGGCCGCTGGAAAAAAATCTAGTATACAGTATGCCAAAGTAGCCAAAAGAAGCAGATTCAAAATCGGATTGTGTCAAACGACGACGATCAACCTAATACTATGAGATCATATATGTCATCCACTATCATTCCTTCCTCTAATTTTGAGGATGGTGGCCATAAAAGTTACCTGATCCAAGTAGCGGAATTAGTCCCGGTTGTTGAAGCAACAGTTGCAATTGCAACAATTGGTTTGCCACCAAATTGGCATTCATGTTTTGCGCGGGACTCTGCAGCAGCTAAAATAAAGCAATGAATCAGAGTCTCTTAATAAGGATTTGGTCTCGAATTAATGTTACAAACCTGATTCAAAACCGCCGTTGGATTGGGCGACGTGGCGGCGGCCTCGTTTGATCCCGGTTTATTTTTGCCTTCTTTGTCCTTTTGAGTGTCAGCGAACTTGACGACGATCGGCTTGGAGCATCCCTGAAAGTGGGCGCAATAGTTTTGGGAGTAACGCTTTGTACCGCTAATTGGACAGAGAGCAATTCACGTTATTCAATATCTTACCGTTATAATAACTGTTTCATAAAAATAGAAAGTAAATGTTTCTTTTTATTTTATTTCTTGAAGATAAATAAATGTTTTAACAAAATTTTTGAGAAAAAATCTAGGAGTAATCCGAATATAAATCCTGTGTTGTCTCTAAAAATATTCCAGGAATTGGAAAATGGCAACTTTTACCACCAATTGTTCGCAACCTTTTGAGTCTCTGGAAACAAATGAAATGAAAATCAGAAAATGGACTCAGAAGTAAACAAAAAATGAAAACTTTTTGAAAAAGTATGGTTTTTTGTTGTCTTTTTCTTATAAAGGCAACTACATATGAAACAAATTTTTTTCAGGAAATAACAAAAATTCTTCAACTTGGCAAAAGTACACAGAAACATTTTTCCTAAACGGACATTTGAGTGACACCGAATTCTGCGGACGAATTATCGCAAAGCTTCGAAATTGGGTTAGAAATATAAAATATCGACCAATGACAAAAACGGTTACAAAAATTGACAAAAGGGTTACTCGTCGATGACTAATTCTTGACTGGACTTTTTGTGCGATTAAAAGTCGGCGCTTTACAATCAAGAGTGGCAGCGAAAGAAGTGAAAATTAAACTTGACACGATAACGGTCCGTTATATCAAAAATACCGAAAGGCTTTACCTCGAACGTCTGCGAATGATTCATCTTGCGGATCGCTTGATGAGCACAAGCACGGTTACAATACGTAACGAAAGCACAGCCTTAAACACAAAATACAGTTATACGGACATTGGCGTCACCAATTGGGATAGTGGAAATGTTGCGGAGCAATGTTTCGTTTTGGGACAAAATTTCAGCAAAAAAAAATTCTGGAATGCCCATACTTTTTTGAGTCTAGCTCAAAAATCCCCGAGACCATTTTTGCCATAACTTTTTACTGGAACATTCTAGAAGGAGGAGTAATAGCTCAGGTGAAAGCTAAGATTCTGAGCTACAAATCGGTATATTACTTGCCACATCTCGATTCAAGTTTCTCGAGATTCAAGTGTTTTTGTTTCAAAATTCCAATTTTTCTTGAAAATTCGAGAATTTAAGACAAAAATAATTAAATCTCGAGAATCTTGAATGGAGATCCAGCGTGTAATATACCGATTTGTAGCCCAGAGTCTTAGCATTGATTTAAGCTATTACTCATCCTTCTAGAATGTTCCAGTAAAAAATTATGCCAGAAATGGCTTTGGGGGTTTGACCAGTTCCCCACTTTTTTCGGATTCTTCTTTGTGATTTGGAATCGAAAATGGCCATGGAAAAGTTTCCGGCCACGCCAACGATGAGTCACATAACGATACAAATCATATAGTTACTTTTTCGACTGATGATTCAACCACAATATCGATAAGAGTACTGACTAGACATTTACCACTGAACATTAAAAAAGAGATGATGCTAACAATGCGACAACAAAAGCTTTTGCAGCTGACAATGTGTAGTGAAGGACAGCCTATACATAACGCCACAATAACGGTTTTGACTCCAAAGGTCTCCAATTTGAGCTTGGATTAAAATTGGAGCCTGCACTTTTTTTTCTGTCAGAATCGGAAAGCACCAACAATTTGAAATCAAGACCGATTCAACTAGAGCGTTCCATTTGTGATAGTGTCATAGGATCGTGGCGGCATTTCAAATGGGAGTTTTCTAGTTGTATTTCTCTCCAGACAATTTCTCTGTCTCAGTTTGAAGGAAAGAAGTGATAATGATTAGTCAGACAGAGAAATTGTCTGGAGGGAAATATAACTAGAAAAGTTCCATTTGAAATGCCGCCACGCTCCTATGACAATATCATAAATGGAGCGTTCTCGTAGAATTGGTCTTCTTTTCAAATCAATTTCGCTTTCCGATTCTAACGGACCTTAGAGACAAACGTTATAATCATACCCTATTCAAAACCAATGATCGAAAAGGTGCACTTTAAACAAGGTTAGTAATGAAAGAAACAGCAGAATCTTCCAGATTCTGAAAGCTGCCACAGAATTTTAGCTCATGTATAGGCTGTCTTGTAGCGTGAAACGAAAGGAACATAAAATACAGTGAGTAGAAACAAATAACTCACCGCGGCTCCGGCCTTCTTCTCGCAACACTGTGCATTCCTCGATTTGGCCATACTCCTTGAAGAGATTGCGCACGTCGTTTTCGTCCAAGTTTTTGCTGATCATTCCGACGAACAGTTTTCGTTCTAGAACAGATTTTTTGAAATTGCAAAGAAATGAGAATCGTATTTAGAATTGTATTTCTGTTACCGTTACGGTTCTCGACGTCGGCCGGCTTCATTTGGACCGGGTGGTGCATTTGAGGCAAGACCCGAATGTTGTGGAGCGCATTCTGCGCGGCAATGGCGTCTTTTCGGTGGAAGTATGTCACGAAACAGCATCCTGGAAATGGAATGTATGTATATTATACATCAATTATCAACATCATTACAAATTTCGTGTAAGAAGTCCAAAAAAATTTACAGACCGTTTACAATATTTGACCAGATTTCAGAGGTGAAATCGGCAATAACAGATAAAATACAGAAAATTTTAACTAAGAAATTGTTTCTGATTAGTAAACTTATTATTGATTAATGAGAATTGTCTGAACTAATACATATCTAAATATTGCTGAGATTTGAAGTAATATTGCCTGCGGCAATGACAAGTCTTCAAATTCAAAGCAAGAGTTTTGAATACTCTAATGCACAAGTATTGGATACAATTAGTACATATCTATCTAGTACTTTAGCTAGGACATTAGCTAAGTGCATAGATTATCAAACTACATAGATATCCAAGTACCAAAGTACAATCTACTCTCTATAATCTGTTGCAAATTCCAAGCTTAGTTCAAGTCTAACTGTTGGTCTCAAAATTTATACAGACATACATAAAAACCAATAAATATTTTATCCGACAGGAACAACTTGAACCATGGCCCATATATAACTTTCTTATCTAAAACTCTTATTACACCTCAAAATGTTTCTCCCAAGACACTTTTTCAATCCAAAAACTGAACAAAAATTATACCTATCAACCAAAAAAGGTATCTCACCCCTGCTCCCATTGGTCGCCTTGTCGCGCAGAATGTTCAGGTGGTACACCGGGCCGTATTCCTCGAAAAGCGTTCGACACTCCGGCTCGTCCCAGTGTCGCGGAATCTGCCCGACAAACATTTTGATCGTGTCCGGGTCGGCTTCCGCTCCGTTACTTTCAGTCGACTCTGCTTTGTTCTCGCCGTTTTGATAGCCGAAACTCGACTTCAGCTCCATAACGCTCGAGGACATCTGAAAAGTTTTCCGTTAGCAATTAGAAATCAAGAGTAATGATTATAAGCATTGAAGAAAGTCGAGAGCAATTTCCAACGGCGATCGTTTTCGTAAAGTTTAACGGTTTTTCTCTTGCAAGAAAGTGACTAAGCCTTGAAATTTCAGCGGGACAAATCAATACACGTCAAAACGTTAGAAGATAAGGAAAAGGAAAGCGATAGGGCAATCAAAGTACGCCTTCCCAAGGACGAATGCGAGGGCTTTGCGCCAAGCAAAATTTTGCGCGGCATTTCAAATGAGTATTTTGCTCTCTGCGTTTTCTCCGACGAACAATTTCCTGACTGGTTTGGACTTTATTGGACTTTGAAGTGTTGCAAAACTTGTGAGAAACCTACCGAGATTTTTGGCCCTAGGGGGTTTTCGGGATTGCTGATTCCGAATTTGAGGTCTGTTTGGGCATTTGGTGTATTGTAGTACCATTTTCTGGCATTGTGACCTTTTCTATAGCCGAAATTGGGAGATTGCCGGAAAATGGGATTGTAAACTTCCGAATGTCAAAACAGAGCTCAAATCGGGATTCAATACCACCGGAAAACGCCTGAAGCGAAAATCTCGGGAGGGTTTCTATCAGGTTTTGTGAAATTTCTTAGTACGGCGAATAGTCGATGAATATGCAAAGTGCCGAATATTTTGATGGGCTATTAATGCTAGGCATTGGAATGTAAAATTTTGGTCGCCGGACTGAAGATCGCCTCTGGCGCTATGCTCCAAATTCAAGAAAAATAATCGAAAAACTAGAAAAATTTACAAACTGACATTTTTAATTCGCACAATCTGCCAGAAACAATGTTTGTTTACGCTTAAAATCTAAAAAAATGTTTAATGGTCCGCTTATCAAATCGGAAAATGTAAGAAAAGCGTTGTAAATGTTCCGATTATTGCGAGCGGCTCATCAGTCGAGAATGGGACTTTGATCTGCGCTAAAAGAATTTGGAGTGTGGAGGAACCAATCCAAAGAAGGCCCGAAATTTGAGGATCAAAGTTATTTTTCCGTTATCTCTTCTCTCTTTTTGTCACGAAATATTTGGTTAATTTTTTGTTGTCAACTGATAAGAAATCCAGGTCCTGTTTGAGGACGCCGTTCTATGTTGCAAAGTCATTGATCTAAAAATTGGTAGAAAATACCGTAATACCTGTAATTACTCCCCCGGGGGAGTAATTTTTCAACTACCCCCGAGGGGGGGGAGTAAATATAGGGGAGGGGAGTAATTTTAGGGAGGGGAGTAATTTTTCAAACCTCGCCGTGCCGAAGGCACGGCGAGGTTTGAAAAATTTTTGCATAAAAACTCGGCCATTTTTGCAGAAAAACTCATAGGGGGGACCCTATGGTATAAAAATCATTTTTCTGAAAAATCTGTCAAAAAATCAATAGGGTCCCCCCATGGTTTTTTATGAAAAAAATTATTTTTAGAAAGTTTTTTGCAAAAAACCATAGGGGGGACCCTATTGATTTTTTTCGACAAATTTTTCAGAAAAATAATTTACAAAAATTTGGAGATTTAGCTAAAATTTAGCTAAAAATAGACTATATTTTGTCTAAATTTTGTCTATTTATATTAAATACTAGCTAAAAAGAGCAAAAAATTGGAAAAAACCGCATTTTTTTTTGGGGGGGGAGTAATTCTAGGGGGGGGGAGTAATTTTAGGGAGGGGAGTAATTTTTCAACTACCCCCCGAGGGGGGAGTAAATATAGGGGGGAGTAATTTTAGGGGGGGAGCAATTACAGGTATTACGGTATGTTACGTCACTTACCCTTGGGCTACGCACATGGGGAATTGCCGGGGGTTCCAGAGGGGATTGGCCATAATTTTTTTATTTTCATACTAGGGGTAGTAGGTGTTTTTGCAAAAATGTAGCGGCAAGTGTCTAGTTTCTAAAAATTCAAGAAAAAAATTTTTACTCCCCCCGTTTAACCCCTGAAAAGTCCAAACCCCTTTGGAAAATCGTGTTTTTCTAGGTTTTCCAGAGGGGTTTGGAGTTTTCAGGGGATTAAACGGGGGGTAAAAATTTTTTTCTTGGATTTTTAGAAACTAGACACTTGCCGCTACATTTTTGCAAAAACACCTACTACGCCTAGTATGAAAATAAAAAAGTTATGGCCAATCCCCTCTGGAACCCCCCGGCAAATCCCCACGTGCGTAGCCCATGGCTAATCCAAATTTTCCAAAACGTCAATGAGAAAATTGTGTCAAAGCATTTATTTGCGAAAAATGAGACAACATTGGTGACATTGATAAGGCTCATAGAAGGCAGAAAAATATTTGGCATACAAGGCAAGACTAAGTATAAATAACTGGAAACTAACTATAATGAAAAAGATTTACTAATTACATTTCGCAATAAAATGCATACCGTACTCCCTGTAATTAGAGCCCTCCTCTGGAGCTCGATTGAAAAAAAAATTATAATCCGGAGTTGTAATTATAGGGAATACGGTAGTTTAGAATATTTAGAACAAACTGTGAGATAGTTTTATAAAATTGGCAAGGTTGAAAGGATAACTTTAGGCCTATATAGTGAAAATATTGATTTGGCACTTTAAAGATTCAAAAGAGAACAATAAAAATTTCTATCGTAAATATCAAAGTTAAATTAGAAGTAAAATCAAAACTTTTTAGTTAATTTTGCACTTTTCGTATCGACTTTTGGATGTGAATTTGAACTGGTATTGAGCGTTGCATTGGTTGTATCCTCGATCACTCTGCACGACGATGTCGCAAAAAGTGTATGTCTGAAAGTTGACAAAATTATTTATCACTTTACAAAAGGCACCAAAACACATTTTTTTAAATGAGTCATGTTTAGTTTACACCTATAAAAGGTCATAATCCTTGAAGTTTCTGCTATCCAGAGATAATTTTTTTTTGCCAAAATGTATATCCTTGGCTAAATTTTAATCTACTTTGCCTCTTATCGCGAGCATTTTCGCGACTATTTGTCGCAAATACAAAAGCTCGCTATAGAGACTTTTTATGCCAAAAATCTTTAACCATTCTCCAAAGTATCCTTGCTTGTCATGCCCAGGATTTGGTCAGGTTTCAGCAGAAAAAATGATACGATAAATTTTTCAGTGCTGAAAAATGATTTCTCGGATTGGAATAGTTTTCGGTAACTGTTTCTCAAAATTTGGCATTCTCAAAAATTTTCCCCAAAGGTGATCTACTCTAAAGGTCATTCAGGTGTTTAATGTACTTACCCTAAATTTGACCAACTTTTGTAGCTATTTTCTCAGGTTCTCCCATCCGAGCAATTCCACGTTAGTTAGAAATTCTGATCCCGGGGTGGAAATTAGGGTTTTTCCCAAAAAGCAAAAATTTTGGCCCAATTTTTCAGTTTTTTCGCGATAGGGTTTTCGATGTCACAGAAGGGGTTCTTTTCTGTCACAGATTTACAAAATTCCCTGCCAAATTCAAACAATAATTATGGATTTACCCCTGAAAAGGGGGTCACAGACTGCATGGACATACTACTTCCAAACTAATCAGAAGCTCTGGTTAGAAGGCGAGGAAATTCAAAGAGTAGCGACATACACATACCTCGGGCAAGAGCAGAACCAGGATCATAAAGACGTACTAGAAGGAGAAATCAAACGTCGAATAAAAGCCGGATGGCTCAGCTGCGGAAACATCAAGGACGTCATAAGAAAGATGAGAGCCCCGCGTTACCAAAAACTTCGAGCCGAATTGTTCAACTCAACAGTCCTCAGCGCAATGCTATACGGATGCGAAACATGGGCCATGACTGATTCCCTAGCGAACAAACTCAGCGTCACACAAAGAGCAATGGAAAGAAAAATGCTCGGGATTGAAGAAGCTTGGAATGGACTGGCATCACGCAGCGATGGACCGCGAGAAATACCGAGCATTATGCGACGATACGAAACAACACGGCTGATCACGAAGGAACAAGTAAGAAGTAAGGGGGTCACAGCCCAGTAGCGCAGCCAGGGGGGTACCGGGGGTACGTACCAGGGGTGGGCTTCGGATTCGGGAAAATTCGGTACTTTTGGCCATTCGGGATTCGGCCTTCGGGATTTTAAAATCTCAATTCGGGATTCGGTATTCGGGAATTTGTCAAATTTTCCCGAATAAGCACTGGATAAAATGACCTCGCCCGACAGGGCGCGGTCGGGCGCAAATTTTTTAAAATTTTGGGAAAATAGTGAAAATTTTCATTGTCAGGTAACTCCAAACTTCAAAATTTCCCTTTCCACGGCGCTCTTTTCTCCTTAGTTTTGTAGTATGTCTCATTGTTTTCCAAAATTTTTGGCCGAAAATTTGTTAAATTTTCAATAAATAATTAAAAATTTCAATGTTATAATTTATTTCATTGATTTATTTTAGTCAATTTTTAAAGAAAAAGCCCATTTTTTCAATAATTTTTGACTGCGGCGCTTTTATTACCGCGAGTTTTTCCCTATTTCTGACTAAAGACAATGGTATAGGGCAGGGCTGGGCGAGTTTGGGATTTTCCGATTCGAGTTTCGGGTTTCGAGTTGGCAAAAAAATTTCGAGTTTCGGGTTTCGAGTTGAAAAAAATACCTAGACTCGCGAGTTTCGAGTTTCGAGTCTCGCCCACCCCTGGTATAGGGCAATAAAAAAGCGCCGCAGGCAAATTTTTGAAAAAAATTGGCTTTCTCTATAAAAATTGACTAAAATAAATCAATGAAATAAATTATAACATTGAAATTTTTAAATATTTATTGAAAATTTTTGGCCCAACATTTTGGAAAACAGCGAGAGCTTAATCATTCTTAGGGGTGCTTACAGATTGCGGATTGTGGCAAAACAGCCCCAATCCGCAAACTTTTGCTCAAAAAACCAAATTTTTCAGGAAAGATATGTGAAAAAACGCGTAATAAAATAGCGAAAAATATCACAAAATGGCAATTTCAATGTTATAAATTCTTGAAAAAATTTGCTCTCTCTTTAAAAATTGGCTAAAAATCATTGAAACGAATTATAGCATTTAATAGGAGGAGAGTTAAGTTTCAGATTTAATTTTGAAGGAGAACGGTAGCCAAATTGCGCCGCAGGCAAAAATTTTCTCATTTTGGAATGGTGGTTCATTAAAATTTTTCCAGTCCGGTCCGGTCTATAAAAGGTCAAAAATTTTTCGCCGCGCTACCTTCGAAAGCGCCGAGATTTTTTCACAATTTTTTTGTAAAGGTACTTTTAGGGTATTCGATGCGCTGATTACGAATCTGCAATTATTTTTTCCGTATCGCATCAAGAATTTTAATTTTTAGTCTAAAATTTTTGCGAAAATTTCGCGAAAATTGGTCAATATTTTGTGAAAATTGTAATAAAATAAGTAAAAATATGACAAAAAGGCTAAAAAAGCTAAAAAAATGGTAAAAAACCGTTTTTTCGTAGATAATATCAATGCAACTTGATAACAAATGACGTTTATACAAATTGAAACAATAATTGAAAATATAAATGCACCAAAAATTGTAAAAAAATATTGATAACAGGCAAAAATTTGAAAAAAAGTTGATTTTTGAGATTTGATTCGGGATTCGGATTCGGTAAATTCGGGAAAATTCGGTACTTTTGGCCATTCGGGATTCGGGATTTTAAAATCTCAATTCGGCATTCGGGATTCGGGCTTCGGGATTTCAAAATCGTCCCGAAGCCCACCCCTGGTACGAACCCCCCCCCTCCCCCCAAAATGGGAAAATTTGAAAAAATGAGTGTAAATCAGTGCAAATTTGGGCAAAAATTTGGTCCGATACCCCCCCCCCCCAAACCCAAAAGTTGGTCGTCCCAAAAATCCGGTACCCCCTCCCTAAATGGCCATTTCCACTGAAACGTACCCCCCCCCCCAAAAAAAAAAAATCCTGGCTGCGCCACTGTCACAGCCTAAGACTAAGCCTAAAGCTAATCCTAAAGTATGCCCTTTCAAGGCTTTTTACACAACGCCACATGCCAAATCTGTGACAAAAAAGAACCACTTCTGTGACATGAAAAACCTTTACGTGTTTTTTCGACTTTTTAAGTATTTTTGTATTATTTTAAAAACAGTTACCATTCAGCCAATTCCCTCGTTTTTCACCTGCAGAACCGTCTATCCCAGAGAACTAGAACTTATTTTATGTTTCCAAAAACAGTTACAAAATTTGGCTCCCTTGTGCATTGGAAAAATAAATTCAACAGGTTATTTCACCTGGCTCTAAGCAGGCTCGTAGCCAGAAAAAATTTCGGGGGGGGGGTTGAGATTTCAGGGGGTTGAGAAGTGAAAAAATACACATTCTTAGGGGTGCATTTTTCAAAATTTTCGAGAAAATTTTGAAAACCATAGAGGACCCTATGGATTTTTAGCTTCAGAATTTCGGGGGGGGGGGGGTACAACCCGAAAACCACCCCCCTAGATACGGGCCACGCTCTAAGTTAATTCCGGACGATACTGTGAAAAAATGCGGGCAATTGACCTAGCAAAAGGTCACAAAATAACTGCTCAACCTGCTTATGAAGTGAAATTTTTAACGATCAAAGGTAATTCACCCTAAAGGTCAAATTTCAAGTTACTAATGTACTTACCCTAAATTTGATCAACTTTTGCAACTCTTTTCCCAGGTCATCCCATCCGAGCAATTCAACGGTAGTTCCATTGTCGTTTTTCAAGACTACTGTGGTCAAGTAGGTTCGGTGGCCGGCGGAGTAATTGGTTGAAATCTCTTTGATCTTGAACACTCGCATTGTGACTCTACTCAGTAAGGTCTCTGGCTCTAATCCTTCCAAGAATTCGTTGCTGGCCATTTCTGAAAGCAA
The DNA here is from genome assembly GCA_022814885.1 of Ditylenchus destructor. NCBI lineage: Eukaryota > Metazoa > Nematoda > Chromadorea > Rhabditida > Anguinidae > Ditylenchus > Ditylenchus destructor. The sequence continues at coordinate 81,243 of JAKKPZ010000194.1, forward strand.
AAATTATAATTTACAGTTATCTTTCGGATTTTTCTAGGCAAAAATGACCATAAACGCAAAATTTTTCAAAAAACTATAATTATAAAAATTATAATTTACACTTATCTTTTCAATTTTTCTAGTCAAAGATGTACCAAAAAAATAACCAGGAAAGACTTACTTCTTTCTGGAAGATCCTCTGCGTCCTCCGAGTCAGAAACCATTTCCTCAATGACCGAATCATCTTCCGACTCGCCTTCCTCATCATCATCGTCATCACTTTCACTACTCGACGACGAGGACTCAATAACTGCTCCTCGGCGCTTTCTTTCTGCACTTCTCAGTTCGTATCGTTGAGTTGGGACGTCGTTAGACTCAGAATCTGGTGTTTGGTCTCTGAAAATACTTTTTTATATTCTTGGATTACAAAAATTTTTGTGTTTGGAAGTTTTCCATAAAAATTTGGTAATGGCTAAATTAAGCAAATCAAATTTTTTTGGGTTCCGTGGCTATTTTTTAACTAAAAACCGGCATTTGATAGTTATGCACTACTGATGGTGATCATTAGGGCCAGGATTTTTAGGTCCCAAAAATCGCATTTTAGGACCATAATAGGTCCCGAAAAAGGCCTTCAAAATCTTCGACAATGGCGAATTTAGGCAAAATAGGAGCGAACCTAAAAGTTCCCAAAAAATAGGTCTTTTTAGGAAAAGAACACAAACGTATAAAGGTAAAAAGATACCTCAGCTTTCGTTTCCGGACAATAATGTCCTCTTCATCAGACGAAGATGAAGAGATAACTGTCCTCGTTTTCTTCAAAACAGGAGCCATTCAGCCAATTCCCTTGTTCCTCACCTAAAAAACCTCTATCCTTGATAACTGGAACTTGTTTTAAATTAGATAGTGTAAAAATAAGCGATACCATTAAAACGATAAAAAAATCCGCGATTTTATCAAAAATTATGCAATCCTTGTTCATTATATACCAAAATATATCTCTGAGATTTGACATTAAAACACGTCTGTGTGTTTGTGTAAAGTTCTCACGAACTGCGGAATGATCACAAAGTTTTCATCAACATATATCCATGCCATCTCTTCGAGACAGCACTTTCCAAAATTAGAATGTCCATTCCAAAGGTCTTTCCTATTTATGATGAAGAAACAAGATACGATTCGTGAGAAGAAAGTGTATACCGGTAGAGGCAGGAGATGTCATAGTCCTTACAGACATTTTTATACATTCATTGGATAATACTCCCGAATGTATCCCTTCGTGTTTAGCGTTTCAACTCACAAGTACAGAGGTTTCTATCTTCTATTCTATCACCAACATATCCGCGCCACCTCTTCGAGACAGCACTTTCCAAAATTAGTCATCCACCGCAAGAATGTTGGGCAGAAACATTTAAGTACCTCAAACTTGGGTAATTAAACCGAAGACGTTGGCTGAGGACAGCGCTTTGTGTTGTTTGTTGGTCAATTCAGAGCTAGTGTGCGGCGCACTGAAAAGACTGCTGGGGAAGGGAGAGGGCAGAGAAAATATGTGTCTGACTGGTTATTTCCCACTGCCTCGTCATTGCTCGGTTGTGGTGGGAAGGACAGAACCGCAGAAGGGAAATTCATTCTTCTTGTTGCTCATTATCTTCTAAGTTGTGAGGAAATAATGAAGAGAGAACGCAGAAAGGAGAAGGGAGAGCGCAGAGAAGATGTGTGTCTGCTCGGTTATTTCCCACTGCCTAGTTGTTGCTGGTCGTGGTGACATCCCGACCGACCCATATAGACTGCCTCGTCGTAGACCTAATTTCTACTTTATGTACTGCCTCGTCCCTGCTCGGTTGTGGGGAGCAAGCACAGGCCAGGGAAGGGAAAGTACACACAAGAGTTAGGGGAATTACACAACAGAAAAGAATGAAGAGAGAATGCAGACACAAGAGTTGTGAGCAGATAATGAAGTGAGAACGCAGAAAGGCAGAGACAGTGGAGGCCATATTGCATCGGGAAATTGATTGCCTTTCTCTTTCTTGTCAGTCCTCGGTCTCGGGAAAAATCAATTCCGGTTAAAAAAATTCCGGCCGCAGAGAAGCCTTCGAGCGCAGAGAAGATATGTGTCAGATATGTGTCATGGACAGAACCGCGGAAGAGAACAAAGAGGCTTTTCCAAGAGAAGAGAGTATAGACAAGCAGAGACAGAGGAGGCCATAATGCATCGGGAAAGTGCTTTCTTTTCCATGACAGGGCTGGAATTATAGGATCCGGGAAAGGTCAATACGATTGAGTCCAAATTTTGTTCTCAACCGGAATTTTGGACTCCAAAATGAATATATATTCTCTGAATTTTGTTCACATTACTCGAGGCATTTTGACCCGCTGTTTCACCAAAAATTTGTTGCGCCAAACGGAAGTAAAATATATCCGTAAGTAATAGAGAACCGTATGGGGTGGATTAGTAGATTGCCTTGATAGATTACTTTGGTCAATCGAGAACAACAGATCCAAGGTCACAACAAATCTGCTGCAAACTATTTGGATTTCCGGAAAACACACAAACATGTTTACATTCGCCAGAAGCAGGATTGTGAGGAAGAGACCGATGAGGCTTGTCAGGGCTGGGATCGAGATAAAATCAATCCCAGAGTCAAAAAAAATAATAATCCTCGAGTGTTTTTAAAAACTAAATGAGATAAAAAATTATTCGACGAAAGCAGGATTTGCACCTGCGCTCGGAAACCGAAACGCGTTACGCCTTATTCATCTTATTAATGAAATAATTAATAACGAAAATATCTTATATTAACCGAGTTCACATGCTACTCCTGGGAAAGCCAAGAACTACTACTACCCAACCATATCATTATGAAACTTTTCATTGATTGGAATCTGAGTTCTCAGGATCCATCCATCCGTTTTTACGTGTAATAGCTCGTTCGATAGCTAATGGTTTATGTGACAATTCTGAGTAGAAAAGTAACGACTTTAAATTATGCAGAGAAATTTTCAGAAAATCATGCCGAAACGTGCCTACTTGTGCATTTTCTAAGACGAATAATTTTTCCGGCTGAGTGTTAATCGGCTAAAAATGAACGGTTATTTGATTATAATCGAGAAAAAAATATTCGCACCCTGAAGGATTCGAACCTTCGCTCGGAAACCGAAACGCGTTAGCAGCGCGTCGCCTTAACCACTCGGCCAAAGGTGCACATGTTTGATTATACTTGGAAGGCATTTATATACAGGATGTTCAAAGAAGAGCGGTCCACGGCGATTGACCTTTTTGCGGAACTATATATCCCTTAGGGGATACTTTTTACAACATACTTTTTACAGAACTTAGGACGGTGATCCCCCAAACAAGAAAGTCCATGGCCCTTCAACCGACGGCAAATGTGCGGATGATGTATGTTAGCACCCGGATCTCGCGATCCAGCCGTTAGCCAGGGGAGAGTGATAGCTCAATCGATAGCCCTCGAAAAGTTAAGGTGGGGAAACCAAAAATTTTCAGAATTTGAAAATTTAAATTCGCGCCAAAACACAAAAACGTGTTTTTAAGCGTCTTGGCGCGTTTCTAGACGGCCGAAGGCCGAGTTTTTAACGTTTACGTTAAACCAAAAACATACGGCTCACCGAAATTTATTAAGTTCAACGAATTTATTGACCCTACCGTTAACTAGCACCGCAGGTGCTAGTTAATAACCGGTCATACACATCCCTTCTCTGCGCTCTGCCTTCCCCAGCAGTCTTTTCAGTGCGCCGCACACTAGCTCTGAATTGACCAACAAACAACACAAAGCGCTGTCCTCAGCCAACGTCTTCGGTTTAATTACCCAAGTTTGAGGTACTTAAATGTTTCTGCCCAACATTCTTGCGGTGGATGACTAATTTTGGAAAGTGCTGTCTCGAAGAGATGGTGCGGATATGATGATGGTGAGAAGAGCGAGCTGTTAGTATTGAATACAAATATCACTTCAAGTGATTTAGGAATCACGAAGCAACGAGTTTTCGAGGTCGAGAGAGCGGTGTTCATTGGTTTGTTGGTAAAGCTGGATAAATGATCATCATAACTTCTAAAGGTCTCATTTTATGGACAGAGAAACCAGCCAAGGATCGTTTTCTTGCGTAACTATACACAATTCTTTGCATTCAGTCCAATTTTACACTAATAGCAAAATGCGAAAATTGGAAAAATGTTAAGTACTCAGACGAAAGTTCCATGTTTTAAGAAATTTAAAAGGTTTCCAGTTGACATAGATTTTTTCGGACCGTATATTATTTCTTTATTCAATTATTCTTTAAAACTATGCAAAAATCCCAAAGAAAAGACATAGTTCAAAAAGGACATTTTTCCCTTTTCCAATTTTCTGTTTCCCCTGAAATACTTTTTCTGGCACTGCTCTACCTTATATCCTGTTGAATAAGGCCACCGTATCATATCTGATCATACATGATCAAGATATGAATCATCTTTCCGATTTCTCCAAAATTTCTAAAACTTTTTTGCGGACATAGACACTCCTTACAGAAGTCCGACGCTCCTTTTTGGGCATCAATTTTATTTTCCTATACTCAATTCTTATAGTCAATTGATCGGCATCGGGTTTGCACTCTCGATTTCGTCCCACACCGCCGTATGTTGACAGTTATCACTGACTGCGGAGCGATAAGAGTTTGACTGACACTTTGCCCGTTATTCGCCTGTCAAAAACAATCATCGAACACCAAAAAAGGACACTATAGGCCGCTGTGATTATAAATGGAAACGAAAGCGGTCAGCCAGTGCTAAGCGAAATCAGTATCGTTCGAGAAAAGTCTTTAGCGATTTTCCTATTCCTATTCCCGATTTCCTATTCCATTTTTTCAAATCTATTCGAAAATTCGTAATGTCGCCCGCCGCTATGCTTCCAGTCAAAATCGATCTTGGCAGCCAGGAAGAGGACAAGAAAGCGATCTTGGATGATCATATCTCCATGGTCCCGTGCGAGAAACCGGATTCGTACTATCGAACTCTTTTCGGAAAAGTTCACGTTGAGGTGAGTCATTTTTATGGAGTTGACAAAGAAAAGTCCAAAATTTGGCTGGCAATATTTGGTAATTTTATGCAGGAGATTTGATGAAGAATTTGGAAATTTCTCCTAAAAGCTGAAAAATTGTCCAAATTTTAAAAAGCGAACTACTTTGATGTTTTGCATGGAAATTTTGAACCCCCATTATTTTTTCGGGGGTCGCTGAACACAATTTGACAAATCACGTAGTTTTCCGACTTTTAAAATTATGATAATTTTTTTCTTCATACCGGGAAAAATTAAGTATAGACCGTATTATAGACCGCAGCCAGATACATTGCCATCGCTCTTCTCATCTTTCAAGTGGCTGCACTTTTCTACGCTAATTTGTTCCGCATTGCTTACAAATTGCCTTCGCCTTCGTTGGGCACGGTCGTACTCGAAGTGGCCATGAATGCCATCAACGTCACCGTTTTGGTATGCGTTCTGGTGGCGCAGAAGAAGCGCATTGCAAGACTCTATTGGCCTTTTCTGATATACAAAGTAAGTTCTGTTTATTTCCGACATATATAGCCTTAGGCGATAGAATTTTTATAAAAGATGTTGGTTTTAACCCTGCATTGCGGAGTGTATGGATTTCCATACAGTATCGATTTTATCTTTCTTTCACAAAAAGAAAAGAATCGAATGAGTGTTTATTACACAAAGAAAGAGAGCGTCTATGAAAAAGCCGTGGCGGCCATGTTGTTTTTCACGAAGACAGTTCATCTAAAATTAAGTCAATGGTAACGCAGACATTCTGCCTTTTTTCTATGGCTCCGGCAATGAAGGATTAACGAGAAAGCTTGGAACTTTGATCAAATTCGTTGGAAAAGTTTCTTTTAGTGTCAATTTTTAAAGCAGAAAACTTCAAATATTATAATCGCAGTGGCCGAGTGCTAATCTTTCCAGCTGATTACAAAACTGCTGGTAGTTATCATTAGGCCTCGGCGAGTCCGAGTCTCCTTTCACTGTCTGCGCAAAACCTATACTTAAAGCATTGTTTTTGGTTATCACATACTATTTCTATCTCTCTTTCTTTGTAAAAATATAATGCCGAAAAAAAGAATATTCCAGCGTCCTGCCTTTATCAGGCATCTCTTCGTTAAAAGCTTGGAAAACGTGTATCTGCGTCTCTACTCTACGAATACAATGGGTTATTATTTATTAAATTTTAATAAATAACAACCCATTGTATTCGTAGGGTAAAGACGTAGTTATCACACTGTCTATAGGATTTTGGCCGAAAATCGGCACTTTGGAAAAAATGGAGAGCACTTTACAAACTATTTTCCCATATTTTGGGTAGAAAATGTTCATTCAGAAAATGGATTTGGTTTCAAAAAATTTGAGAAAAATCTATTTTGATACCAACACGGGACTGTCGAAGGCCCATCCGAGGTATGCTCAACAGGGTAAGTTAGGGCAAGATGACAAACTAGCACATAACTGTATCCATATATACCAATTTATACCTGTCCAATTGTGAGCTACATTGATCTAAGCTCTTTTACAAGGGAAAAGTCATGAGATGTACTTGTCACATAAAAAAATATTTCAATTTCAGGGATTGATGATCGCGTTATTCTGCACCTGTGTACTTGTCCTTGCCGCATTGTTCGTCTTTCTTCAGCTAAACGGCGAGCTTTCCTCGCACTCAAGAGTTCATCCGAGCCATACCGCTGCTGTTTCAGTCATGATGGTTGCTGTGGGCGTGGGACAGTTATTGCTTACCTGCTGGATGGAAATGGTCGTCTACAAGGCATACAAGTTCATGATCAACGATCAAAATGGCAACACTGGCTACAAGCAATACCAGAATCAATTGTTCTCTGAAGATCCAGTGAAAGTTTAATAAAGTTTTTAAGTCGATAGTAAATGTTTCAATTTTTTTGAATGATCGAGATTGGATACTATTAGCAATGTTAAGTGAGCAATTACGAACTTGTACCTTCTGTAATACTATATGTAATAAATTTGTACTATAACAGAAGTAGTAGAATAGATCTTATCAATGTACCCGTGCCAATATAGTCATCAACATATATCCGTGCCACCTCTTCGAGACAGCACTTTCCAAAATTAGTCATCCACCGCAAGAATGTTGGGCAGAAACATTTAAGTACCTCAAACTTGGGTAATTAAACCGAAGACGTTGGCTGAGGACAGCGCTTTGTGTTGTTTGTTGGTCAATTCAGAGCTAGTGTGCGGCGCACTGAAAAGACTGCTGGGGAAGGAAGAGCGCAGAGAAGGGATGTGTATGGCCGGTTATTTCTCACTGTCTTGGCGTTGGTTGTGGGGAGCGAGCGCCATGGATTGAAACAAGGCATAAAATTGGTGAGAAGGGAATGAAAAGAAAAAGAATTCGGACAGGCGGAGAAATAGGAAGCCATAATGCATGTCTTTTATCAAATGTGACAAAGTTGGAGAAATGTTTTCTTTTCGATGGCAGTCCACGAATACAGGAAAATCGGTGTATGGCCGGTTATTTCCCACTGCCTCGCCGTTGCTTGGTCGGTAAATGTTCAAGTTGTGGACTTGGCCAAATGCAACTTGTGACGTATCAAGATCTTAGCGTTAGGTTTGGCTTTTTCCACCCCACCTAATCCGCAATGTATGCGGTTTTGCCAATTCATTTTACCATAATGCGATTTGTAGGCCGAGGCTCTTTTGTCTGATTAGGAATGGCAATTAGTCTAAGTTTTTTGCAAATTCAACCGTACCATTTAACGTCCTCTCGGCTGATAGGCAAGGCATTTAGTTCTACTTGGTACAAATTCCGCGCCATTCTCAGATTCAGCATTCCAAAATTATTAGTCTCACGGCAAATTTCGCGCACCTTAACTTATTAGAATCTAGAAAATTTAACTAAATTCATGGGTAATTAAACCGAAGACGTTGGCTGAGGACAGCGCTTTGTGTTGTTTGTTGGTCAATTCAGAGCTAGTGTGCAGCGCACTGAAAAGACTGCAGGGGAAGGGAGAGCGCAGAGAAGGGATGTGTCTGGCCGGTTATGTGCAGAAAAGGTCTGACTGGTTATTTCCCACTTCCTCGTCATTGCTCGGTTTGGGGTTAGTTTCGCAAAAATGTCAACCGCCGTGGACCGCTCTTCTTTGAACAGCCTGTATATAAAGATCATAACATCAGATTTAGTGAAAAGTTTTAGATTTATAGTTAAAGATTTATGGTCAACAATGGTGGCCCAAAAAAGAATTTTCTTTTTTTCACGGAAAAAGTATCACGCAGTTATAAGCACTAGCTTATCTGGATTTGGCGCACTTGATCAGAAAAGAGCCAAGCAGGCATCGTTTTCTTTGGACGTCTTTTTTGAAGATAGCGCCTTCTCGGACGACTTTGAAGAGGATGTTTTCTGCAAATTTGGCTGAGGGCCGATATCTAAACTCCTCCCCCAAAGTCACCTTTTGCACTATACAAATTTCTGGATCATCAAACTCTTTTTATCGAAGAAGAAATTTCTAACAAAAATATTACCATTAAAATGCGAAATGTTTACCAAACTATACAATAGTTTCTTCATAGATATTAACACTACTCAAGCCGATAATATACGGAACGGAATTTAGAACAGCGCAGGTTGATTCAGGCCTAAAAGAGGCCTAAAAAAGTCGAAAACCCCCTAAAAACATGTCACCCTTTGATTTTGAGGCGAAAGTTTAAATTTTCAGATCAACGACAGTGTTTAATTTCGCTCGGTCGAAGGCATTTTTGGTCCGCTGGTCCTTCTGATGATGATTTGTTAGGGCAAGTCTGATTTTTCATAGCTCAATCGTTTTGCCAATTTCAATGTATTCGCTTAACCCTAGAAGGGCCGGTGCGCCCAAGTGTTTATATCGACACAACTTTTTGTCCTCCTTCTGCCTTATATACATTGGCATTATAAGTTGACTATTATCTAAACTGTTGTTTTGTTTCCAGAGACAACTACCTCCTGGAGATAACATATATGTGAGATTTTTGGTGAAATTTTGGAAAAATTCTCAAAAATTTATCTGGGAAACTTTCTCTGTCTATCCATTGTATCGCGTTTAAGAAAATAAATTTTCAATGTGTTCACTCAAACATAAACAAACATTTCATCGGAAAAGGACATAATAATATGACAAAGAAGAAACGATAATGGCAAATGGTGACCTTTTAACCTCTTTAGAGGTGAAAAGTGTGAGTGAACTTTTAAGGTTTTATTCAGAGTTGATCAATTGATTTGAAAGTAATTGATGTTTTTGATAAAACTGTAAATAAAACCTTTGCTACCAAAAATGAAACGCTTTCAAAAAAATTTTGAAATTGAACCGCTTTGAGTTGGACATTTTTTTCTTTTGGCCAAAACGCTTTTTTAATAAAATTTCGAATTAGTCACAAAAAATACTAACATCCGTTATAGTAAGCTATAAAGGTCAGTCGGCACGGAAGTACCCTCTGTTCAAATTTTCAATGTGTTCACTCAAACATAAACAAACATTTCATCGGAAAAGGACATAATAATATGACAAAGAAGAAACGACAAAACGTTATTCAAATGGCTAATGGTGACCTTTTAACATTTTAAGAGGTTAAAAGCAGAAGTGAAGTTTTGAGGTTATACGCAGGGTTGTGCTTGTGCTTGGGTTAGATCAACGTCAGTGTTTAATTTTGCAAGGCCGAAGGCATTTTTGATCCGCTGGTCTTTCAAATATTAGGTTGCTGACTAAGTTTCCGCACTCACATGTCAATCAGCAAATTTTGTGTCAATCAATTACTGACTCGCTAAATATAATTTCAATGTTTACTCCGCCTCCAAAGTTGAGAGAAGAATTTCAAACCCAATGCTTCTTGTTTAAGTGCCTTTTCCAAAAAATTATGCTCGTGTCCTGAGAAAATCAAGTCATTTTTGATTCGTCGACATAATGACTGTAATAATTGTCCTTCCGGAAATTTTTATTTTCGTGGTCATTGGTATGACATTTTATCTCAAACATTGTACTTTTTACAAATTTCCTTACCATTTTGTCTGGTACTTTTTTCGCCTCGTTATTCTTTGCACTTTTATCATTTTTGGATCAAGCACCGTTATTCTGACGTCGAATAATGAATACATCTTTTGGGGTGTTATTGTAGGATTGCATTTTTATGAGATTTTATCCATCTTTTACATTCTTATTTTGTTTGTGACGCAATACTAGGATCATCATGTGACATTATATAGATTGTGCTTTGGAGCCATTTCAATTTCCGACTTAGCGAGTCAGAAAGTTCAGCGTTTAAGTCAGGCCAAATAACAGTCCAGCTTTTTGGGGCATGGTCAGTCCAGCCTTCTTAACACAAACTTCTTAACTGATGGAAAATTGATCCAGGGCCATAACATTTCATGAATGCAAGCCTGGAATTTCTTTCCTGTTCCAGAAACATTCCAAATTTTGTCTATTATCCAAGAAAAGCCACATATTTATGTCGCATTGGGCATCAGAGAGACTGCAAAATGCCTTCAACTTCTTAGCAGGTAGTTGTCAGTTTACAGCTCAGGTTGTAAGGAAAGTTTCGTCTACGAATGTGTTCCGATACGGATCCGTGATCCGATACGGTGCTGGACTAGAAGGCAGCAGTTTAGAAGACGCCTTGCTTTAAAGCCATTCAAATTGCCGCCAATTTTGCATAGTTGGCACAAAGCAATGGCGTCCCTTTAGCATTTTCCTCAGCTGTTCTCAACTCAAAACTCTCGAGTGTTTCAATGCCAAAAACGTATCAAAAATCAATACCTCACAACACTATTTGACGTGAAATGAATGGAATGTCAGAAATAGAACATTTTCCGCAACATTCTCTGGATTCCGAAGTCGGTCCTTTGGTTCGAAAAAGTGATGTTTGGTCACCGCTCGGCTATGACACAAAAATCGATGTGTTCAAATTTCTACGGCCGTACGATATTCGAAAATTTTGCGTTTACGTGAACAAATCTTGGGCATTTTTCTGCGTCGAGAATCAAAGGTACATTCCTCGTCCACGCTCCGGTCCACGACGCACTGTTGATGAGGTAAGGAAATACATTTTATGAAACAAATGCGCAGGTATTCTATGTATTTGCCCATACTATTGAATGGAAAAGATGGTTAATCAAATTTGATGAATCATCTTGTGTACTATTTCGTTTTCTCTGACATTCCGGTACGGGAAATTCGAATTCCCCGCATCCGAAAAGCCCAAACGGCGGTTGGTAACTGTCAAAAAGTGGCTTTTTTGACTAAAGTGTTTTCACATACGATTGTCACATTGTTTTGGACCACCCTATAGTATTACAGCGACGTGATTGAGGAAATTGGACGCCGGCCCGCTACAGGGCTGTGTGATAGCTCATTTTGTAGGTCTCGGTGAGTTATTAACGGATCCGCCAAAAATTTCAAATTTTGGCCCAAAAGTGACTTTTTGGCACTTTTTTGGGAAACCACTTTGCCGGTGCGCTACGGGGGTGTGTGATACCTCATTTTGTAGGTCTTGGAAAGTTAGTATACGAATCCGCAAATGCCCTGTTACGCAACATTCAAATTTTTCAAACTTTGACCAAAAAAGTGGCTTTTTTGAATTACAGGTGCGCGAAAACCTGGATTTTGTCCAAAATCCAGGATGTCCAAACTCTTACTTCCGAACAATTCATGCGCCACTCCTGTGGTCGGGCGCGAAGCGCCCGACCTTCCCCCTTGGAATGTGAGGGAACTTAGATCAAAAAAAGTACAACTCATATTCCCGAACAACTCAAGCGCTTGGTTAGTTACAGGCCCGAAGGGAATGGTACAACTTTTTCTGAAACACCAAATCTTTTCAGCGCTATTGCATTGATGAAAATCAAGCTTTTGGGCAGCGCATCATTGACGATTATACACACAAACTCTTTCTATCTTGCCTTACTTTCTCGACAATACTACTAGCTACCTGGTCTTGTATTGTGTATTTGATTGTTAGAATCAATAATCAGTCAGAAGAAAATCCAACGGACGATTTGCTGGCGTTGTGCCCTTTTATGGTGCTTAGTTTAGTAAAGACCTATCGCTGCGTGAAAGACGTCGTGAAGACAGGTCGCTGCGTGAAAGACTGCTGCTATTATGACAGTGAGTAGTGCAAAAATTTTTAAAAATTACATACTTTGGTACATCGAAATTTCGTATTGTCGTGATGGGACCAAGCAAAAGCTAATGTCTAAAGCTTATAGGTGAAAAAGGAATAGTTAAAATGCAATTTGCTTTTTACCAACTTTGTAATTTTTAGACATGAAGCACAAACAGCGACGTCATTGGCTCATCTGGCTGTGTTTTCGGCTCATTCTTGTCCTTGCAGCTCTGAGCTTTACCTATTTGTTCCCACACCTGACGCCGTCAACATCGGCGCTCTGGATTGCCGTGACAGTCACTCACATTCCTGAATGTCGCAAGTTTTTCTCTTGGATGAACTGGACTAGCTCTGAATTATGTCTAGTCTACTACAATAGTCATGGACCAAATTGCAAATGTCTTGTAATCCAAGGAATGTTTACTATTCTGGTATCCATACCACACTTTGCGACATTACTCGCAACTTTTCTAACGTTCCATCCTAACAAGGTCATCAACATTCCGTCTTTGATAATTTTTATATTTCTTAGCTCGATTGTGACGCAATACAAGGACCATCACGTAACATTGTATAGATTATGCTTTGGAGTCATTTCAAACATATTCGGATGGGATCTTCACAGATGCCATCATTATGATTTTTCTCTGGTATTTTTCTCGCCTCGCTATTCTTTGCTCTTTTATCATTTTTGGATCAAGCACCGTTATTTTGACGTCGATTAATGAATACATCTTTTGGGGTGTTATAGTAGGATTGCATTCTTTTGAGATTTTATTTATCATTTACAGTTTTCTGTCTCATTGGTACAAATGCGAACTTGTCTATTACCTGAGCTGTCAATGTCTTTGTTGTTTTGTTTCCAGAGACAATACTCTCGGGGATAGCTAAACTATGGGATGTTTTTGGTGAAATTTTTGAAAAGGAGAAAAATATGAAACGGGACACTTTCGGTTATTCACCAAATTTTCACCAATATACAAATTTGGTAAACAAATTTTTCGGTAAACGAGGGTTGACTTATTCCATTTGCACTCTGTTCCGTTCGATTTTCCATTTTGTCTGTCCATTGTATTGCGTTTAAGAAAATAAATTTTCAATGTGTTCACTCAAACATAAACAAATATTTCATCGGAAAAGGACATAATAATATGACAAAGAAGAAACGACAAAACGTTATTCAAATGGCTAATGTTGACCTTTTAACCTCTTAAGAGGTTAAATGCGGGAGTGAACTTTTGAGGCAATCATAATTAGGTTTTTAATGATTTGTAAATATTCGAGTTTTGATAAACTAATAAATACATTTGTTTGTATTTTTATTATTTGGTACTGCTTACTTTCCATTTTATAAAATTGATATCTATTAATTTACTCGAAAGTCTATAATCTCAAATGCATAGTTGTTTATTCACTGCCAAAATCATTTTTCTACCAGAAAAGCGAGATTGATAGCTTTATCAAGGAATGCTTTTACTACTATTATACTTAGTTCAGATTATAATTTCAGTTTTGCAAACATTTTCAAATTTAGATTCCTAGTCACAAAGTACCCGATCGTTTTGACAGACTTAATAGCATCACCTCAAGTTAGCGTACAAAAGTCCCATCATTACTGAAGTTGAACATTTTTAGACCTTTTCAGTCAAGAGCTATGGCCAGTTCATGAAGATGGTTCAAGGTCCGTAGCAAATTGTCTGCGACAAAATGTAAAAAAGTCATTTCATTGTCACAAAGTAATTTCGGCTGTAGATTATGTCAAAAAGGAATTGATATTCTTTGAACATCTCGAAAAGATAAAAGCATCAATTTAGTAAAATTTTACATAATTTGTAAACAAATTTTCGATAACGATACACAAATGATTTTCTTGATTTTCAGCGACAAAGATGCGATAGAACATAAATTATCAATGTGTTCACCAACTTGAAAACAGACATAAGATGCAAGAAGACATCGTTATTCTGCTAATGTTGACCTTTTCTTTAAGATAGCGACTTTCGTGATATATTGAAAATATTTTGTTTAATCAATCATTTGATGCTAAACCGCGTTTTTAAAACTCCGAAGTACACCTTTGATATACATTTTCTATAGATGCATCTAGATAGTCTTTTGGCCAAACGCTTTTTAAAATTCGAATTACACAAAATCTAACATCGTTATGAACTATAATAGTTTTCAATTATTCACTACTAACAAATATTTACCGGAACGGCTAAAATTGTAGGCAAACTGTGTCGTATCTAGCTAATTTTTAACTGAGCCTATCAATAAAGTTTCCAACCCCAAAAACATGCACCTTTAAGGGAATTTTTAAATTTGTCTAGTCACAAGTTCTACTTGTCGCACGGTACGAGGCATTTTTTCCGTTGTCCAACAATGTTAAGAACATGTAACACCAATAATTCAGATAATGTCCACAACGGCCAACAACTGTGCCATATTCTTCTATTCATCATCAAAACGTTAAACACAGTCAGGAAAAAATACTATTCCAAATAAACCGGAAGATGATCACGAAGCCACTCCAATGGAAGATGATCGAGACACCAACAATCCAGAAGCCGATGGAAACGACAATGCCCAGTCACAAGAATCGCCAACAAATCTCATTAGAAAAACATCTATATCTTAGTTTTTCACTATAATGTTCCTTTAACTTCTTTAGCTTCTCAGTTAGGACTGTCACGACTTGTGTCGTGATCTATAACTTTAATTTTTAACTGTTTATATTTGCAAACTACTTTCTAAATTTGCAGACTTTCTGCAAAACTCATTGTATTGTAACCGATTTTGGGTGCCAGCCGCCACTAAGGAACCGCCTTCCTTTCAATATCTGTCAGAGAATTCCTTTGTAAAATGTCGCTATATAAGCATTGGCTTTTGACCACAAACCGTTCAATTTCAAGTTCAATTCCACTCTTCTTGCCTTCACTTTTGGCTCCTTTCGATTATCCGCTCTCTCTTCGCGATATTGCGAAACTCTCCGCGCTCATAAATTTATCACTCTCTTTTGGCTATCGAAGCCACGACTTCTCAGATCACTTCACTCCTTTTCAGCCTTATCATCGAGATTAGGATTACTCTCCTCTCTCTAATATATAAAACTTTGTTCACCTTAATTGTATTTCGCTCAGGCTATCCGTATAAAGCCTTCTACCACGAGCGCCCATTGCCTTTACCCCAATTCGAATAAATATAAGAAAACTTGAATAACGGGTAAAACAATTCGCAGTTCCTAATACAACAAAAATATATCACTGAACCACCTATGCAAAACAAACAAAATATTAGGAACGTCGTTATTTTTATTATCGTGGTGACTTTTGGAGGACAATAGAAAATGTAAAACGTAAACAAACATTTTGCATATAATGATATGATAAAGAAGAAACTGTAAAACGTTATTCAAATGGCTAATGTTGACCTTTTAACCTCTTCAGAGGTAAAAAGGTGACTTTTGGAGGACAATAGAAAATGTCTTACTCTGCATTTTTATTATTAATCTGATTACTGGTCTCATTTTCCAAGTTTCTTTACTACTATGTCTGGTACTTTTCTCGCCTCGTCATTTTTTGCTTTTTTGTCATTTTTGCGTCAGGTAATCTGACCTCCATGGAATCGATGAACCACTATTCAAAAATTAGAAAGTTTTCGCCTGCGGCGCAATTGAATTGTCGCCAATTCAAGCCACAAAATGATTACACTGACAAAGATTAGTTCCTTCTTCTATCATCATCCTATCCATGCCATCTCTTCGAGACAGCAATCATGCTCCAATCAAACTTTTCGTTTAGCCCAAACTATACATTTACGAAACAAAATTGCGAATGTTATAAAAGTACACATTGAAATATATTCAATACAAACAAATGTTTCATTTATTGGAAACAGAAAGCTAAATGAAAACTTTATTTTTGAATGGAAACGGAACAAAAGAAAAAAGAAATGTTAAAATGGCAACAATTCTGATTCAGGATTGGTACTTCAGAGTTGCTCCTTCATCGCATCGAGCGCCGAGTCACTGGGCCGAGTTATCTGAGGCCGGTAATCGTGCCTGAAACCGTAATGGTTAGGGTTGGATTTTGTTCCCTCCATAACAGCCTCGGCGCTTAACCATTGTCTCTCTTTGTGGTGCAATGATAAACAAAATCTCTAAATCATCATCTTTTACACAGCTCAGCTTGTTATTTTCAATCGATAGAATATTTCCTCTTTGTTCCAGACGGCGAATTATATACCCTGCACCCAATTCGCTGTCTGTACACAATGAAGAAAGACAGGACAAAGACAGAATCCCAAGCTGAGCTGTGTAAAAGATGATGATTTAGAGATTTTGTTTATCATTGCACCACGAAGAGAGACAGCGTTAAACGCCGAGGCTGTTATGGAGGGAACAAAATCCAACCCTAGTAATGGTCGTGTTTTTGGTCATTGTCATTCTTTATGTAGCTGAACCCAGTTAAAAAATTTGGCTCTTGTCTGTTCAAGTTTCTTTGGCTCAAATTGTTCCAACTCGGACTCTCATAATTTCGGGCTATGATTTGGCTCAAATTTTAGACCAAGCTTAGCGCTATACATTAATGTGTAATTAATATGCCACCAAATAGCTAACACATGGCTTAACTTAGTCTTACGATTTCGATATTCTGATCAGTAAATCCCAGTTTATATGATAATTTATGCTTGTAACAGTGAAACATACCAATATCTCCTTGATTTGAGCCTGTTGACGCTCGATTAGAGCCTGTTGTTGGTCGACTCGAAGCGTTAGTTCGTTGATTTGAGCCTGTTGATCAGCATGAAGCTTTCTAAACTCTCGACATACGTTGCAGCCTGAGTTCTGTTTGCCGAACATTATTTCCATCTCAGAAAGAGGCACGCTTAGATTCTCGTCATTTAACAAATCGAAGAAAGTGACTTGTCTTCCGTTAAGACTCGCTCTTGTGTCCTTTAGCATCTGTTGGTGGTGGTAAAACAGTCTTCTCATTGTGCCAACAAACCTTAATGTTTTATGATGAAAATAGGGGAAAGCAAAAAGTTGGCAATTTTGGAATATTATAACAACATATTAGGTGCTAGGTATTTTTCTTTTAGAATAAAAACGGTTATGAAAAAGTGTGGTATCAAGGAACATTTGTGAACAAGCACAGTTCAAGTTGAAGCCTCGAGTGAAGCCTTAAAATGAAGCGTGGGCTACCTATAGGATAGCTAAATTATCAACGAATTATATCATATTTTTCCATTTTTCAAATTTTCGATTTTTCAGTTTTTCCATTTTCAATTTTCAGAATTTTTCAGTATTCTTCGGTATTCTTCAGGATTCTTCGGGATTCTTTCGGTTTTTTCCGTTAGAATCTCTGGTGGTTTGGTATTAGTTACCATATTTTTGTCAGTTGTCCACCCCAGGGTTGGCCAGTTGTCCACCCCAGGGTTGGCCAGTTGTCCTCCCCCGGGTTGGCCAGTTGTCCTCCCAGGGTTGGCCAGTTGTCCTACCCCGGGTTGACCAGTTGTCCTACCCCGGGTTGGCCAGTTGTCCTCCCCCGGTTGGCCAGTTGTTCTGTCTCGAATCATGGGTTTGGTAACTTAAATCTCGAATCATGGGTTTGGTAACTTAAATCTCGAATCAGTCTCTGTCAACTTCAGTCACAAATCAGGGAATGTGAATATATATTACACATTTCCTGCAATTTTCAGCTTTTTCGGCCTTCAAGAGTCAAATTTTCAAAAAATGGATTTTTCTGGAAAAAGCCACTTTTTGGGTCAAAAATCGAAAAACCGATTCCATTTTCGGATTCAGCGTATCGAAATACCCATTCCCTCCAATTTTCAGCCTTTTCGGCCTTCAAGAGTCAAATTTTCAAAAATGGATTTTTCTGGAAAAGCCACTTTTTGGTCAAAAATCCAAAAACCGATTCCATTTTCGGATTCAGCGTATCGAAATACCCCATTCCTGCAATTTTCAGCCTTTTCGGCCTTCAAGAGTCAAATTTTCAAAAAATGGATTTTTCTGGAAAAAGCCACTTTTTGGGTCAAAAATCCAAAAACCGATTCCATTTTCGGATTCAGCGTATCGAAATACCCCATTCCTGCAATTTTCAGCCTTTTCGGCCTTCAAGAGTCAAATTTTCAAAAAATGGATTTTCATTTTTGGGTAAATCAAAGCCACCATTTGTTCCCAAATTTCCTGACGCCTTTTCGGTCAAATAAATTTTCAAAATGTTTTCGAAAACATTTGGCAAAAATCAAAAACGAATTCCATTTTCGGATTCAGCGTATCGAAATACCCATTGTTTTACCTTTGGCCAAGAGTTTTCATGCCATTTTAAGCATTTTGGTAAAAAGACCATTTTGATTCGATGAAAATTTCAATTTCACCTTTTTTGAGTCAAATTTTCAAAAAATGGATTTTTTCCATTGGCAATAAAGCAATTATCAGCTTAAATACCTTTCCGAACATTTTTTCGGTTTCAAAATATGACCACTTTAAGAAATCGATGACCTTCAAAACGTCTTAGGATCACTTTTTCTTGCATTCCGAGAGTTTTTGGTTTTGGACCCCCCCCCTTCCCCGGGGACCCCCCTGGAAATCGAAATAAGCCCCCCATGAATTTTTTAAATTTTTTTCCCGATAATTTTTCACCCTGAATCCGAATCCGTCGTCACTTTTTTCCACCGCTTGACAGATCTCGAGATCTCAGCGTTCCACACAGACTCCACCTGCACATTATATATAGGACAATAGTTTCATTTGTGGTATCACTCAAGGCTTAAGCCCAGTTTGTTCCCAAATTTTCACTGACGCCACTTTTCGTGTAACTAACATATTTCCCAGAATGTTCTGTGAGCAAACATTTTGGTAAAAAAGATTTATAGAAAAATACGAACAATTCTAAAAAATTCTAGGCCTGTCAAATTCTGATATTAAGTATAATAGAAGGTAAAAGTTGTTTTTGCAGAAAGTTTGCTGAATTTTGTAGATAATATTTGAAAACAGCGAATTCCAACTTACATTATTCGATCATTATCAACCGAGGCATCCCCGGACACTCCTCCATACCCAAGAGACATATTAGACAACGCCACGCCCGTAACCGGTTTGGTGGTCGTTTTAGTTCTCATGTCTCCAAAATCTATTAATACCGCCTAAAATCATATATTCATTTAAAAAGCTAATTGTTCAAATAAATACTCTGTAATCAGTATGAATTTGTTCCATTATAATGTTGGCAAGATGGATGTCATTGTGACACAACTCCGACTTATGCAAATACGCCAACGCGGAAGCGATTTGAGTTGCAATAAGACAACACGTCTGCCAGTTTGGTCTTTCCGATTCTTCTGTCGAATTAACAAGTTCTTCCAAATCTTTCTCGCCGTAGTACTTCGAGACGAGATAAATTCGTTTTTCCAACCCGCCACCTTCCTGGATCAAATCTAAAAGACAACTATAGAAATATATTATTTATGGGGCTTCCAATTCCAACATACTTAGGGATTCTGATGACAACGTGGCTTTGCCCGCACTCAACGCCATTTCCGATGTCGCTCCACTTGTAGGTTTATTTTCCTCGGCTGGTTGTTCAGATCGGGCTACCTGTTCAGATTCGGCAACCTGTTCAGATTCGACTCCCTGTTCAGGTTGAGCTACCGGATCAGGTTCTTCGATCCCTGCTTCTAGCCAATACAAATAGTATCTGATCAGATTTGGATGAGATACAGAGGCCATGTTTATGGCTTCCAATATGGCATCTTTCTCCTTGATGCCTTTAATTGATGCTGTCGTGATTTTGATCATTTTGATGAAATATGTTTTGCCATCAGCCCTGCTCCTGAAACAATACAAGATGATTAAACATGTAACATGCCTCCCCAAAACTGTGAGAATAAGACCTTTGTGATTATTCGTTAATTTATAATATGTCCACGGATTTATAATTAGGCCGCGGTGCGTCACTTGTTAATATTAAATCCAACATACTTACTCTGCTTGATACAATTTAATGTGGCCTTTTTGACTTTTGCTCACGAGCTTGTATTTCTTCGTCAATCTTCCAGGTCTCTCCTTTCGTCCTGAGCTGGAACTCGATCCACCACCCGATTCATCCAAGAGACCTGTGGCAGACGGCGAAATTTCATATACTTTGCGTATTTTCATGTCGATCGTATTGTGAGTCGAACTTTCTGCGCCGGAATTTTCGCACTTTTCTTCGTCGTCCATACAGAACTCAACGATATCTTTCCAACTGATAATGGTCTCGCTGTTAGTGCGACTAAGCGTTCCCTGCTGAAATGATCGAGGTTAATATTCAAAGGTGTGAAGTACAAAGTCAAATAATGATGGTCACATCAATCATAAAATAATCAATTTATATAAAACAAAAAATTATTTTTACGTCAACCACCTCCACGTTGGGACCGGGACATCCCACCCGACAACTCCCACCCGACAACTCCCACCCGACAACTCTCATCGCGACATCTCCCACCCCGCAGTAGAGAACAGTGTCTGCGTGCGGCAGTGACTACGAAATAGTGTGTATTATCTAACCGTCTGCCGACATTTGTCCTATATCTTTTTTGACCCAGCCATTTGATAAGACTTTAGCCATGTTTTTCCTTTGGAGGTGGGAGATGTCTCGGTGGGAGATGTCGCGGTGGGAGTTGTCGGGTGGGAGTTGTCTCGGTGCCCTCCACGTTCATCATCATTCGATACATTGAGTGATATCAGTTTTTTGAAAAATTACCAATTTTTGGCCAAAAAAGGTGATTCTTCCTAAATCTTCCCAAATATGTCTTTTTTGGCCAAAAATTGGTAATTTTTCAAAAAACATATCACTCAATGTATGTCAACTTTAAAAGTTGAGATATGTTGAGTAATGTCAGAAAAACAATTTTTCCACAAAAAATGCCTTTTTTGTGAAATGATGTTAAATGCTTGACAAAAAAATTGGTCCCGCACGGAATCCCTGCCTAGGCGCGCTTTAAATATTCCGCGGTTCCAGTGGAAGTAGCAATACTATTATCCACAAGCACACCGAGCACCCTTTGAATTGGAGGTTTTGGCGCAATTGCGCCAAACCACTTCTGGAACATTCTAGAAGGGTGTGTAATGGCTCTATTGAAAGCCCAGAGTCTCAGCAATCGATAGAACCATTACTCGCCCTTCTTGAATATTGTAATGTCCTGTAATACAAACAAAGTCGAAAAAACTCACATAGACTTGTTTATTAACCAGTTGAATTCTCAATTTTGCCGAGCCACTCTGATTTTTGTCGAGCCACTGCAGTATCGCCGGAATTGCATTGCTTTCCGTCGCTGGACAGCCACTTGTAGAAACCTCTCCAGTTTTTTCGTCAGCATTTGACCCTTCGACGTTTTGACTTTTCGTCGGCATTTGCTCTTCTCCATAGTTCTTTCGGGTCTCAGTGCATTTATCAAAAATTATGCTGGGCTCGTTGAGTTCAAACGTTCCCGCCTGAAACGTTCAATATTGTTATCAAAACACCTGATGAATACAGTCTGGGCATACATTTAGGCTTAGATTTGGTTCTTTTGAAAGAAAAACTGAATCTGACCCCTTATAGGGGTTAAGTTCATAATTCTTCTTTGAATTTGATTTTGTAACTTGTGACATCCAAAAGCTCACGCGGATATTTAGTCTATGTTCAGTAAAAGCATAATATAGTTATACAAATCTCCTAATATTTGAGAACTAATCGCGAAAGCTGTTAATTCATGGCTATCGACTTTTCAATGTATTATTAGTGCCACTCTTTTGAAATATTATAATTATTATTAATATTGTAACTATTAACTAATTAGTAGCACTATTATCTGCAACGTGTACATTTTTAAAGGTGCATATTTAAAAGCTAAAGCTATCTTTTTATGGGTACTCGTTAATACACGATAATCAAAAGCGCTGAATGCTGAATTTTTGCTTTACCTAAGCGCTGCTGAGAAAAACTCACAAAGCTTGTGCCATTATCAAGCTCGATTCTCAGCATTTTGCCGGTCCACTGCTGTATCGCCGGAATTGCGCTGCTTTCTGCCGTCGAACAGCCACTCGTCGAAACCTCTCCCTGTTTTTCGCCAGCCTCCATTTGTTGCGATTCACCTAGCAATTGTACAGGTAAGGACCAATTATTATATAGAAAGCAAACATCAAAAGTAACGGTTAATATACTATGAACTTCAATCAAGCCGACACAAATTTCTACCAAATTTATTTAATCACATTATGAAAGTTGAAAATATTTTGTCTTTATATGGGAATTTTGCAAATTGAAACGACTGGGCAAAATGACAGAAAAGGATTCGGCGGTTATCATATAAACATAACAATTGAGCTACTGAATTTCTACGACACTGCAAAAATTAGTAATTTAATATTCAAATGTAGCGAAAAACTTGTTTTCTCATAAAATTGTTCAGATACTCAATTTGAACGGTAATAATAGTTAATGCTTTGCCGAGGTCATATTTTGGCCTTGCCGAGGGCACCGTAACAACTGCCACCCGACAAGTGCCACCCCGACATCTGCCACCTTCAACTTTTCCTTCACTCTTATCAAATGACTCGGTCCAAAAAGACATAGGAACGATGGGCCGCAGACGGTTAGAAATACACACTATTTCGTAGTCACTGTGGCACGCAGACACTGTTCTCTAGTATGAGGTGGGAGCTGTCGGGGTGGCACTTGTCGGGTGGCAGATGTCCCGGTCCCTTGCCGAGAATCGTTAGTCTCGTCAATATAAAACAATGCACTATTATCCACTTTCAACGCGTATCACCCTTTGAATTGGCGCACTTTACAACTGATCTGGCGCACTTCGTTGCTGAAATGAAAGGAGCAGACAGTGGCCTGCATCTGTGCAAAACATACGAGCACTCTTAGTGCTCTATGCATAAATTCGTCATTACCCAGTTTTGTTTTCAGAAAACTGGGTAATGATAAATTTATGCATCAGAGCACAAAGAGTCTGCTCGTATGTTTTGCACAATG